>JAGDQP010006112.1:24920-74301 GCA_022664845.1 Lepisma saccharinum | reverse complement strand
TGGACGCTGGATCAGTGGAAACACGTAATGTATTCCGATGAATCGACCTACACCTTGTTTCCAACAACCGGTCGTGTTTACGTATGAAGAACACCGTCGCAGGCCTATGATCCAGACTGTCTGCGCCCAACTGTAAAGCATGGGGGTGGTTCTGTTACAGTATGGGCAGTGATATCGTGGTTTTCTGCAGGTCCCATCATAGCCCTGCATGGAATGATGAATGCTAAGGCGTATGAGGCCATTTTGGGGGACCCATGGCCCACACATTGTTCCCGGATGGTGATGGCATCTACCAAGATGATTTGGCACCCTGTCACGCTGCAAAGACGGTGCAATCATGGTTTGAGGAGCATGACCAGGAGCTATCACAC
This sequence comes from Lepisma saccharinum, assembly GCA_022664845.1. NCBI lineage: Eukaryota > Metazoa > Arthropoda > Insecta > Zygentoma > Lepismatidae > Lepisma > Lepisma saccharinum. The sequence continues at coordinate 73,930 of JAGDQP010006112.1, read as the reverse complement.
CTCCCCTGGGTCCCACAATCACCAGATCTAAACATCATTGAGCCATTGTGGTCTGTGTTAGAAAGGCGTGTTCGGTCTCATTACCCTCCACCATCATCCCTTAAGGAACTGGAGCATGTTTTGGAGGAAGAATGGTACAACATTCCACACACCACGATTCAGGAGCTGTATACGTCCATTTCACGTCGGATCCAAGCCAAAAGGAGGCCCCACACCATACTAGGTATGATTTTCACACTTTTTCAAACGTTTTAGATTTTTGTCCAACCCCTGTATATATATAAAAAGTGTTTCTATTATGATGCTGTCCTGCTGTCCATAATCTACATTCTCTTTCTTTCCTCTATTGCCTTCCCACCATTCGTTCCAATGCGTTTTTCAGTACAAGCTCTTCTCAGACAATGACCCAACAAATATTTGTTTGTTTGTGTGGGTGGGTGGGTGTGATACACAATAGTCATTTTTTTAAAAAATTGCATATTAATTCTCCTTAGGTATATCTATGAAGAAAATATGTACGTTCAAAACCTTTTTCAGTATAAGAAAACAATATTTAGTCGTATTGTATAATTCAACACCAATTTAGACCTAAATAAGATGATTTCAAAAAATAATAAAACCCCGCAACAAAGATTTCTACTTTTTATTTGTAGGTCGGACTAGAATTTCCTATATTATTTTTATAGTAAGAAGTAAGTCGGACAACGATTAGCGTTCTGTCGTTTTCGGTATAAGCTACTGGTGGTATAATTTCGAAATAACACCGCATTGCCTATAAGCAATAAATTAAATTTTTAGATGATGTGGTCTTCCCTTTGTTACAACGTTGTTGATAGTGAAGACTTCTAAAAGGTTTCAAAAACAAAAAAACAAAAAAAATGCTGTATTACATAACCAAAAAACAATAAAATAACTACTTGAAACTTGTTCTAAGAAACTTAAAAATCGTTTAAAACTCGACAAAATGCAGTTTCTAACATACACTGTGACTCCTTCCCCCACCCCATGTTTATAGAAGAAGCTTACCATGGTACACTTCATTTCATGTTCAAGAATCGATAACATTAAACTTCTTGCAAAATAAATATTAATTATACTAAATATTTCAAGACAATTGGAGATATTAGTTTATCTTCACTGGAAAAAACTGGGAGGGCCCAGGCCACTCCCCCCCCCGGCCTTGGCCTAGAACCGCCTCTGACGTTCAAACGGTATTAATTTCGTTATTTTTTTTTTGCGGGGGATGGGGATTCGTCCCACTCTGCACCGGTCACCGACACAAGTGAATAATCGCTCGTTACGATAAATCAGTTGAGTCACGGCCGAACTCCCTGGTTGAGTACCTCGATGGTGGTCGGTGACGCAATAACTATGCCGTCTCAGGACTCTTACTTGTGCGCTTGACTGTATTCCGATTGTTGAAAAACATGACTCTACACAATCTCAATATTCATTATCATGCGTAGATTAGGCCTATAGCGAGTGAACAAGAAGTTCTCCATCTTGACTAGTGAGTCCCTGAGAGCCCTCAGTTCTCGGAATAACGGGGAAGTAAGATATTACGGCTAATATAGTAGCAGTCTGCGCTCACGATTGTATTCGTGATTCAATGTTTTCATTAAATCCACATTGCCTGATGTGACTGAGAATCACATCCTTTATATTCTATGGACTACTTTTTTTTTAAGTATTCGTAAATATAAATCATTTCAAGCCAGAGCTGAAACGGGTCACCGAGTCATCGCGTCACCGAGTCTATTCTTGGGACCCGGTTTGACCCGATTTCGACCCAGTGACCTGGAAGGGAAATCAGAAATGTAATTCTCTCCTTATTATAAATTTTGAGCTTGAACATTGTTTTTTTTAGAGGGGAACCGGACCACGGGCGTTACCCCTCAGAGCACAAAATACACGACGCCGAAAACTTGTTAACAATAGTAATAACATGCGGAAATAGTCTCATGTTCCTGGAAAGAACAAAACGCCGACGGAGGTGTGCAATTATCCCCTTCGAAAGGCTACTCTGATAGAATTTTGTGTTTGAAGTATTAAGTAGGTTAAAAGCAATAAAACCTTTTTAATCTCTCAAAGATGAAGTTCCCGTATATCAGTTCAATCTGACAAATTACAAAATTGGTAGAAAGTTTAAATGACAATGATGTAGAGGTAATATTGTCTAAATAATGTTAAGGGTAACCAGACAACAACAAACCAATGATAATTCGAGAATAAGACTCACACACAAGCTGAGGCTTCTGTGAGGCGAAATATTATGTAAACTTGTAATGTACAAAAGTTAAATAAATTTCAAATTTTCAAACCACACGAAGAAGACCAAGTCACCGGGTTAAGATTGGGCCACCGAATCAATCGGGTCAAGATTCGATCTCCGGGTCGCAAGGTCACAGCCAGCCTAGGCATTTGGACAAGATTGGGTTTCGGGTCGAAACCGGGTCAATCGCGTCACCGAATCATTCAGGTCAAGTTTTGGACCGGGTCTCCGGGTCACCTATTTTCGGGTCACCAAAAGTGACCCGGTTTCAGCTCTGTTTCAAGCAAACACAACTTCATGGTATAGACTGAGAGCGGCCTGCCGTTGCACAGAATGGTATACAGACAAAAACTTTAGCCAGCAGATGCGAGTACGTATAAGTTTGGCAAAAGAGAAGATTAAAATAGGACAAACTTATCCTGCTATAAGAACTTCCATTTATATCATCACCTCATTAAAAAAAATAGTTCCATAAATTATTGAAGCCTAGGTTACTGAATTTGAAAGCTTAAGTAAGCTTCTCTCTACTTGCTTCTATTGACACACTAGCTTTGATGCTTAAAACGGAAGAAGCATTCCAGTGAAAAGGGCCTGCACAGTCACCAGATTAAAATCGATGTCCCTGAATTAAAAATCTTTTGTCAAGTTTCTCCATATCTACTTACGGTGAGGCTCCTGAGTGCCTGACAAACAGACGGAGAAAGAAAATTAAATTAAATGAGGGTGTAAGGTCTGCCAAAAAGGATTAACATCCGGAGACCTGAGAGGCCATCCCTTGATCTTATGACGTGTCAATTTCTCCTTTGATTTTTAAGGGATTCTAGTATATGTAATATAATTTGTATAGAGACAAGAGAGAATTCCAAGACCGAGTTTCAATATGTTAAGTTTGTTTGCTAAGAACCAAACTGAACTGAGGGGTAGTATGCAAAATACAACCAACATCTTAATACTAATAATTCTTAATAATAGAAGGATTGCTTTATAGATGTCTATCGAGGGTTTATAACTAGGAAACATTTATTGCATCATTTCTGTTTTTAAACTAGAAGGTCTTTCTAAACAAATCTTCGATTGTCATAGCAATTGATAAGCAACTTACTTTGAAACTTTTATTCCATTTTCAGTTATTGACTATTTATATAGCTAGCAAGGGCTGTACAATTTGAGAATGTTCTCTGCAATTAAAGAAATATTTTCATCCGTTTTTATCAAGAGCATTCTTCAAGAAAAAACTGCAATTGTTCTCAAATTCATTCTTCAATATTTTTTTCCATTTTATGTCATTCTATTGTTTGAACATGTTAATCTTAATCTTTAAATGAACAACTATAGTTAAAAACATAGATCTTTTCATGTTACTTACTTCCCGTAGGTGTATAGAAATTTGGAATGAATCACTCCTTCTACTTACAACAATCAAGCTTTATACTTGTTTTGCAGGCTGAGCAACAAAATGAATATAATAAGGATCCAGGGATGGCCATGTGTCATCTTGTCTGTCGTCATCGGTGTTGTCACATTTGAAATAAAATCTGGTGAAGAATGCGTCGAGCAAAGTCTGGTAAGTTATTATATATTTTTACAAACTTATTTATGTCTTCCATAAATCAAGTACATTGGTGTTTGAGAGGATTCAGTGGTGTATTTACATAGAAATAGGCTCTTAAGTCATAGAAATTTTCATAAGACATATTTTATAGTATATAATTCTTAGCATGTTTCTTACCAAAATAACTAAAATCCATTTACTATCTTCTATACAATATATACTTAAGAAAGGAATTCAAGATAATGACACAACATTTTTAGGTAGATTTCGAAGAAAATATACCTATTGAGATCGGTACGATATGAAAGTGTATAAATAAATCACAGCCATATTCAATCCACTAGTGGATGAGGCCTCTCCCCGAAGGGAGGAGTTGGTCTACTGCTCCCACGCTGACCAGACGGGTTGGGAGAGGAGAGCCGAAGCTCTCACTGTGATCGCCACTGTCTTTTATTCACAGCAGCTCCCCAATTGTCCTCATATATATTTATATATTAACACGCTAGCGGCCATAATTTTGAAGATATTTGAACCAAATTTTTATATGTTGTTTCTAGGCTTAGTAGCTCGGTTAAGTTCGTTAATGAGCAAAATCGGTCGCCATCTTGGATCCAAAATGGCCGCCGAACCCATTGTTGTATAGAATACACAGCCTAAACCGCTGGGGCTATTGAAAGCAAATTTGGCATAGAGGTACAACATCACTTTTTGATTATGAAAATGGTACCTAATGAGTTCAAAGACGCCATCTTGTATCGAAAATGGCGGACCTAAAAATCCATTTTCCACACCGTTTGAGTTAGAGATACGAAATTTGGCATAAAGGTGCATTATGACCAGTAGCTTAGGGAAATATCACAACATTTGGGAAAAGTTGCCATCTTGAATCCAAAATGACCGCCCAAAATCCCATTTTGCACACCGTTTGAGCTGGATAAATGAAATTTTACTTGAAGTTGTACTATCACAAGTAGGTCACGACAAAATAAGAAAACTTTCAAAAAGTCGTCAACTTGGATCCAAAATGGCCGCCCCAAAAACCCAATTTCCAAATCATTGAAGGTAGAGAAACGAAATTTTCAATGAAGGTGTATGACCAAGAGTAGGTTACAATAAATGGGCAAATCTTCCCTTTGGGGACGCAGCCAACCGTGGGAGGGTGAAGATGTACTCCGTGGTGGTGTAGTGCTGCAGGGAGATTTTGGTTAAGATAAAGGAAGCGCATCCTCTCAAAAGCACTGAAGTTGGGGGGCGAGCCCCGGCTCCCAGCGAAACTTCTAAATCTACCTCAGCCTGTAGGCCTACCGAAAGGGATTTTTTTATTTTGTACTTGCGACTTCTGGATTATATATTTGCCAGTTATGAACTTTATTTAGTTTATTGTAAATATGTAATTTTTGCTATGAAAGTAAATATTTTGTTAATTTTTTTAGTCATCGAATTTCGTTTAATTTGGAAGTTGTATATAATGTTACCCATGTGTCTGGAATCGTACTATACGCTGCTTAAGCTGGTGAAGAATGATATTTTGTGATTTCCCCCAAGCAGCACACTCACGTCAGAAAGACGTGATATTTTGGTCGGACTGACCGTATGAGCGAAAGTGACATTCACCTCCATTCAACCGGGCAATGACATTCTCTGTTACTCATATCAAATAAACAAGACGTTCGAAGAATGTATGCTACTGTTACTTCTGATTGTTATGCAAGCATTTGAAAAAGAATGGCACAGTATTGGGAATCTGTTTGAGTTATCGATTTGGCGCAATCGAATTATTGTTATCTGCTAGAAAGCCATCACATCTACTCGTATGCTCATTTTCGACCTAATTTTACTTCAAGGACTTTCTGGGAATCATTACTTCTTGAGGACAATCTCTTGCACAGCCATTAGTTAATTTTTTAACATGCATTTTTGAATAGCGCAGGTTTGAACTCTTTGAGGTATCATGGCACATCAGCTAAACTATTAATGCCATTGTAAATGTGAATCTGTAAAGTTCACTTTCCCACACTTTCACAGCCTGTAACACCGAAACTCTGCGCAATTTCCAAGTCAGCCAGTAAGATTTTTTTCTCGAAGTTCGTCGCTGCATTGCGTCAGCACACTGTATAAAAAGGTTAATATAGGCAATTAAAACTTTAAACATAAAATGTTTGTAGTTATCTTTGTGTATAATTTCTGCTATAAGTCGTAAATCCTGTTTCTGTTTTAGGAATATTTCGAAACTTTCAACTGCTTGTATAAGTTTTCAACTTTAGAACGTACTCAGATCTAGAATATAACATCTAATAGTCAAGAAAACTTGTAATTTACTTAAATAAATTTCAGGAAAATGTTATGTATTAGCTAATACACATTTTTGCATAGTGAATGAACCAATGAGATCTGTCCTTTCTTCCTCTTCTTCTTTGGTGACCATGTTGACGGACGGTCGTTAGTAGTTCTATTCTTCTGGTTTGTCTGTTTTTCTCTTCGCTTTTGTTTATATGCATCTTAAAAAAAGTTAGGGTAGGTTAACTTTTAAAGAAGGTTTTTTTTTTTTTGCATTCACGATTTTTTTCCCCCATACGGTTTACATATCGCGATCGCGATAGAGTTGTTTTTTGAGGCAAGTCATCAAAATACCTCCACTGGGTCAAATTATGGGTTCAAACATATATTACGGTAGTCCTCTGTTGAAATTAAGAACACATGTAAAACTTGTTGAACATTTCTCTAGTAGATTGTGCCCTAAGAAACCAAAATTCACGTCAAAATTATTTTTTATTGATTTCTATTGGGAGAAAATCTAAATGGAATTTTGTAATTAATTACAATAATATTTATTGTCTTCTATTATTGTGCTCTAATTTGTGTCTTGTTTCTACTATGGTATGCCAAATATCAGACTTTGTAAGTGATTGAAATTTTAACGAAAAATTTATAAATTAGCTTATTAATAATTTTAAATTTTACTCAAATCTTGCAGCTTTTAATTGTTAAAAATAACACCATTTATTTTCTTTCCAGTGCTTCCATAGCTTGGACTGTTGCAGAGGATGCTGTATTAAATTTCAGTGTGTTGAAGGTAAGATCTTTGGTCTCTTCCCTATTTAAATGAATACAAAGAAACGGAAATAAGGACAAAACGCGAAACTTAAGCTTTTCAAACCTTTACTCATATTATCAATACATCAAAAATATATCCCTTTACAAAATAAGTGTCCATTGAAAAATACACGTTTAAATTCCCACTATTTCATTTCCCGTAAAGCAACAGTTCTCAACGAGTGGTCCGCGAGATCTCGTAAGGGCCCATTATTGACTACCTTATCAAAAAGCAGGTGCATTGGGAAGGTTTTTTGCGTAGCCCTGATTCTTCTTGGAGCAGCTAAAATATCTCGTAGGCTTTCTATCTATTTGGATAATAATATTATCGAAATTTAGGATACTCTTTGTATACTTCCCCGGACGATAAATTACGATGTTCAGTACCTTATTTAGGATCTGATTTCGAAGGACTAGAGGCGTTGAGCCCAATTAAAGATGACTTAAAGGAACTAATTTCCAGATAATGCTGAGCTTTGAGGGTATGATTGTCAATAGATATGGAACTGATACGGATTCCCCATATTCTACCCTCCTCCAGAATCTTTACATAACACGTCTTTGTATGGTTCTGTCCAATAAGGGTTAGTGTCATCCCAGTAGCTGTGGTTTTGATGATTAACCTCACTACTGACGTATAAACTGGCCAGGATTCACTGTTCGTATGAGGGATCTCGTTCATGTAGGTCTAACAATCAGATACAGAACTCGACACGTCTATTAGGGTCATACTTTGACCGTTCCTGCTTCATCTGGACCTCGAAATGGTACCAGTTATTTGTATGAAGCAGAGGCGCCCACGCCATATAGGCAGGTCATGCAATTGCATGACCTGATTTGGGGTGGGTGGGTCTGTAGAGGAGGGGGTCAGGTTCCAGGAGGAGAAGAGAAGAGAAGAGAAGAGAAGAGAAGAGAAGAGAAGAGAAGAGAAGAGAAGAGAAGAGAAGAGGAAAGAAAATATATATGTACTCTACCAAATGGGAAGTGTACTGACTTCACTTATAAGCAAAGGATGTCCTACCTTTCAACTTCCTTGACTCGCAGTGCATTCCTGAAGCATATACAGAATTAGTATTGGAGGAATCGAAATGCATTGGTCGAAGATTGTAGGATGCCAGTACTTACGAAACATTGAAGACTTGATAATTGAGAGTAACTGGTTCTGTAATTTTGCAGCATTTAATGCAACGTTACACAGTAATTTCAAAAATGAAGGTGGAAAGTATATTTAGGAGGAAAATGTTATCTGGGCAACATCTTTCTTTCACATCGCATTCACTGCAGAATCCAGCAACAATGCTACGATTCTACTCAGAGTAGTCAAAGTGAACGTATCAAAGAGCATGAGAAGAAAAGGTAGAACATGGTTTTTAAAGGGATACGCTGAAAAAGAAAGCATTAAATATTCCTGTGTGTCATATTAAGAAAATTAGTTTAAGCATTGAGATTTTTAAACATTTGGAAACAAGGATTTATTTTTAATGAGCGAATTTCTCATGTTGCCCCTAGAACTTATCTGAGTAAGGAAAACGTGAAAAATCTGTAAGAAAATAACATTAACACATAGGTAATTGATCTTTGGAGTCCAATTTATGCTTTTACAAATCCCAAAACAACTCGAGCATCGCCAAATTGAATAATTCAATTAATTTAGGCATATAACGCGAAATTTCCCATTAAGTTAAAAAAGTATTTCGTCGGACTAAACAACTTAAGCATATGACCATTTTTATGCATGTTTTTCGTCACGCAATTTACAATGGCAAAAATATTCATTTCATAAATCGACATAAACAAATGGATCAAGTTGCAACTTTTGCAAACGTGTGATTTTTCTGTCGTCAGTTTTGTTGATATCAATATTCTGCCAACAACTCTTTGCCAGGTTGAAAGGTGGTTTTTGTTCATGTAAGGTTGAAATGATCTTCCTCATTTTGTAGACAAAGATGAAGAAACTTTCTTCTATTTATCAGTAGCATCCGATTCCTGTGCAGTAAAATTCAAAGTATATAAAATTTGGTTCAAGACTAAAGATCTCCGATTTTCTTAGGAAAAATGTTTGCAATCTTAGGTTAGTCTACAATATAAGAAAAATTAGTAGATAAGAGAAGGCAAACAAATCCAATTTTTTTATTCCTGCATTTAAAAATCTGGAATCTCCAATTTTCTACAATGTATTCCAAACTATTAAAGTTTCCAAAATCAGGAAATATTCACATCTGAAACTCAAATGTAAAAAAGAGAAAAGAAAAAAAACGAATTTCGCCGTCCCTAGTTTTAATAATTGTGGGTAGATAGGAAAAACATCTTAGATCTTTAAGTGTCTTACTAATTAATGCCTACTTTAGGGATTCCTTTTGCATTACACATTTCAATCCATTGTCTACTCTTAAAAGTTTTGTTTTTGTACCCTTCTGATAATGAATCTAAAATTATTTTCTTTTTTTCTAATCTCATCTATAAAGCTTCCAGTATCAAAATATTTGATCTTTCGGCAAAATGAGAGACAGAAAAATACTTCTGTTCGACAGAAATCTGCACGAAACTGCACAAAAGATCAATAAAGTGGAAGGCAGAAAAGTCTTACGTTTTGAAATATAATGTTGACCAACTTTATTGGCGATGACATTATGTAGGACACGACGGCATGGCTTTCAGAGTTTCACTGGCCGAAGTTGGGCGATAATGTATAAAATGATTGATTCGTTTATTATCATTTACGGAATGAGTCTTGTGGTCATTTTAAATCGCGCGACGGAAATAACATTTTCGTGAAAGTGGTCTTAGGCTTGCATTTGTTATATTTCTTAAAAAAAAGTTTAAATTAGCCTGAAATTTTTGGTATATGCTTAAAAAAAATATTGTTAACATTTGACGAAATTTGCTTTATTTAACAATTTGAAAGACCATAATTTTTTCCCAAAAGCCCGTTAATTCTGTTTTCTTTAATTTTATTAATCATTCCGATGTTATCTGGACTACGATTTTTTTCTGTCTCTACCATCACTTTGGAGACATTATAAGGTATTGCCTGGTAAATTTTTATTCACACTAGTGACTCTGAGATCTTAGAGAAACAAGTACAGTAACTTAACCAAAAACTGAGAAGTAGCGGTTATTATTATTCTTATATGTTTTTCTACTGAATCGAATCGATACGTTCGGAAGAACGTTTTATATCGAGGTTCTGTCTGTCGCGTCTTTCAACTCTTAAATCACTGGACGGATTTCAGTCCAATTGTATATGTATGTGATCTACACAAAAAAGTTACCCGGAAAATTTGAGAGTGAATTATCTTGGACACTTTATATCCGTATTTTACTGAAGGCTTGAAATAATTTATTCCAATCATCTCTTACACCACTGACTGGACAGATGTCATATTGTATCTACAGAAAATCTTATCGTAAAATTTTGAGTGTGTGAAACATCTAGGGAAAAAAATTCCTTTTCTTATTCACGGCTCACATACATATCCCTCATCCTCCCGTTAATTCACACACTGGATATACTATATTGTAAGATCTGTTTTAATTGCCATATTTCGATATTCTAATCCAGTAGCTTCCATAGCAGAATAATAGAACAAGGTAGTATATGTATAAATTACTCATTTAAACAAGTATAAGTTTTCTTCAATGAAATACTTTTATTTGCTCGTTAGATTTGTAATGGGTTACTCAAACACAAGTATAACTGTGTGCTACTTGACAATAGCCAAGAGTTGATCTTGATTCACGATAGATGGCAGCAAAACCGTTGTAATTTTTGGGTAAGAGAACTTTGTAGTTGGGTTTAATTTTGAAGAGTTTGAAATTTATTGTATTCATTCGAATTTATTATGTACAACTATTAGCTGCTTGTTTGTTTCGACTGGTTTTTATTAATTTAATACAGGAGCTATGAGCATTATTAGTCACGAGACTTCGAACACTCATATCGAAGCAACTTTTGCACGTAAAATTCGTGATTCTTCCTTGCCAATTCTTCCAGTTATAAAGGAAATGAAAACAATGGAAGTTGCTAGGAATAGGCTTATTGCGAAACAGCTTATCGATATACCATTGTTTTAGGCAGACACTGTTTAGCATTTCGAGGGCATCGAGAGAGATTGACAAGTAGACTACGGGGAAATTTCAAAGATCTTGTTGTGCTACTAGCGGAGCATTCTCACACGATGGCAACGTACCTAACCGCTTTAACTGTTACCAGGAAAATGAAGTCACCTGTCCTTTTTGTCATGGCGACGACAAAACCAATTGATAGATATCATTTGTACTTACCTTAGAAATACATTTTGCCGAGAAATAAGAAATGTAAAGATATTCGGCGCGTCTGTCGATAGCTCGTTTGACAAGACAAGGAAGGAACAAGTGTATTTTATAGTAAGATACGTTAATGAAGAAACGGGTGATATTAATGAACGACTCTTGGCTATAAAAGAATCACCAACAACAACTGGTAAAGATTTGTCTATGAAGCATGTGAAAAAAATAGTGTAGATTGGGTCTCGGATCTTGTTGGGCAATCACATGATGGGGTATCGAATATGCGTTCTCTGTAAAAAAAAGTCTCCAAGCGCTGATTAAGGAACAAAATTCAAGGGAGCATATGTATTGTGTTGGTAGCACAGAATAAACCTGATTGTGACTGCTTCCGTCGGATCCTCTGTGAATGCTATGGATCTTTTTGGTAATTTAGAGAAGTTATTTGTATTCATAAGCAACAGCAAAAGACGCGTTCATTTGTTCGATGAAAAACATAAGAAGCATTACCCTAAGCAAAGAATTAGAAGGTTATAGCGAGTTAATATCACAAGATGGATGTCCCATTCATACGCTCTGGAAACTATTGATGACATTTGAGGCCTTGTTGGAAGCCATACAGGAAATTCGACACATTGAAGGACTTTCTAATAAGCAAGCGGGCACCCAGGTAGGGGGGTTTATTGCGTATTTTACTTCGGAGAGATTTGTGTTAACTGCGAAACTTTTGTTAGGATTTTTAAAATCATTGATCCTTTCACAAAGATGTTACAAAGTCCGGACTTAGATTTGTTATCTGCATGCAATGTCTAGGCTTGAAACAAACCTGACAAGTATCAAGATTTCCGAAATAACTTTAATAGTATTGTCTCAGACGGAACGAATTTCATGAAGGGCACTGAAATTGAATTTCAGCCTCTGTGTCACACTCACTTGAGAAAACATAAGATGCGTGGCGAAATAGCTGATGATGAGCCAATTATGGACCCCAAAGGTTAATTCAAGGTGGAAACTTTCGACGCCAGCATTGATATGGCCATTACACAAATGAAGGAGCGCTTTGTAGGAGAACATAATGCTACTACTTTAATGCTTCTGAGAGATTTGTCTTTGCTCTCACTGAAACGTCTTTCCCAGGTCCGCAAGAAAGGTTTAACTGAAGATGCATTCACTTCGTTTAGCTCAATTTTTTGAAATACGTAAACGTTGACGAAGCCAGAAAGGAATACATTACCTTTCCTTCTTGTTTCGAAGAGCTTGACCTACCTAGGCATCTTCACAGCGAAAATAAATGGATTGTAGATTCGGACATAGATAGTGAGAAAGACCCGAATTCTTCTGATGATAACGAGGATCTGGGAATATCTAGACCTTCCAATGTTGGCAGTCTACCAGAAACGTTCAAAATACTTTGCAAGTCTAAACTGAAAACTGTTTTCCCAAATTTTTATTCTCTTCTGAAGATTTCTGTCACGTTGCCCGTAACGAGTGTTACCACTGAGGGGTCATTTTCTAAATTAAAACGAGTCAAAACTGATTTGAGATCTACAATGGGTGGTGACCGACTAGAGGGCTTGATTGCAATTGCTAGTGAATGGGACATCTCCATTGATTACGAAAAAGTGATAGATATATTTGCTTCATATAGTTCAGTGCTTACGGAAAATCGTATGCTTTAGTGCCATTGATATGTGAAATGTGTCTTGTGAATTGTATAATTTTTTCTGTATACAAAATGGCTGAAAGCTTACAAGCTATAAAAGAAGATGTGGTTTAGAAGATAAACGTCATTGACGATGTACTGGTCTCTGACTATTGAATATTAACGGGGTGGCGCCAGTGTTCATCTATCGACGCCAATTTTGAAATCAGTTTGATTGCGATTGAGGTACGTGAAATATGTATTAGAATGTACGCCAACACTAAAAGTTCGAGACATTTTCTTTGAAGTTAATGCTTCATATAATTAGAAGAATGTTAAGTGAGCTTTCAGTTAGCTATATTATCTAAAATGAAGCATTTATTTGTGAGTTTAACGTATATAATATAGCTCTTTTACTAACCAATGATCGGAACATAACGCACTGAGGAAGTGTCGTTTTTATCAATTTCAGTGATACAATTAAAGTTTTAAAGCATTACCTTATCTATGTATGTTGTGTAAAAAAAATATTATTTCATACGATTGATTTTTACTTATTTTGTATTTTTGCAAAGGAAATTTTGTTAAGAAAGATATTTTTGACATATTGAGATTTCGGTTAAAGCAGTTCCTTAAATATTTGTTTTTCTCTCGCGAAAAGTCACATTAGGGCGTTGCGGTCTGTTGATCACGGTAAAGAGGAAGAAGTAAGATAGATGAAAAAGAAGAATAGCAGCGAGAAGACAGCGAAGTCTACGGCGGTCAAGATGACCATCATCACCAAGCATCTCGCAAATCCGTATGCGCTAAATATGATCTTGTTTTCAAAGCTTACGAGGGTAAAATGCTTAACACGATATGAAAATGGTTTTGTTGACCTCACTATCAAGTTTACCGACTCAGAGTGAAGCCAAGCAGTAGAACTTGAGTAAGTCTGCAAAGTTTGAATTGCAAATTATAGGAGTGGTGGAGCCTTATACTAGAAATTAAAAATGCTGCGTACACAGCTGTAGCTTGAGGTGTAAGCACGAAAACAAAAGAGGCTAAGGCACTAAAAATATTGAAGAGCAACAACTCAGAATTGAGAACGCCAAGCGTATAAAAAACTATGAAAATCCTTTACCCCTCATTAGACCGCTAAGCAGTTCAGAAGAGGACATTGAGAGTTTAATAGAGAAAACTGCAACATTATGGTCAACTTAGTATCCAGTAGAACACTTAAACCCAACGAAATCCAAAGCCATGTAGAAAATGTTTCCAATTGGATATCAAAAAGAGTACTATTCTTACAAGACTGATTTAATTCCTGGAACAACCACACAGCCAAAGACGACATAAAAGAACGCGTTCTAATTTATATTTTTACCTGCAACAGCAACCTTACAGAAAATAGCTGGTGCTATTGCCATTTATATTATCAGGTTTATGAAGTGTTATGATCGTTGAGTTTCTGGTAATACTGTCCTTGTGTAAGAATAACTTAGTCGTTTGTTTAGCATACGTTGCTATAAACAGCTGTTATATAGATTCAAGATCCTGATTAGTTGTAATTTTCTTATTATATCTTGGCAGAGTTCGAAGTATATGGACGTATCTGAAATATGTCCTCGGGGCTAGGTTCGGTTCTATACATTATCGTAGGATATACGTAAGTCGAAAATGGAAGCAAGAATTACATTTAGATATGTATCGACTTATGCGAATCACAGTTGTCAATAAAGATAAAGGCAGTTCTACAAATATTGTTTGCTTTTAGTAGCTTGTTTATTCATCGGCCATGACTTTTACAAGATGCCTTACACATGTTCGAGTATTCTTATTAATTACGTAGATACGTTTTATAAATATCAAATGCAAAGCAGCTGGCTAGAATTTTGGCTACTCATGATAAGACAGAATAAACTGCCGAACCTGAAGAACACATTGAAAGTCAGCACAGAAAAACTCATCAAGCTCTGATGCACTTCAAAACATGAGCAGAAAGCTGTCTTGTGTATATGGTTGAACCAAAGTACCTCAACAAGAATAAATGTTCATAGTAGAGAGTATGCAACACAGTTGTGTCAGCATCGAATATATTAAAATGATGCTTTCTGCATCAGCGGTAACCCATTACATCCTACTCCGGATTCTCATTCTAGTTCTGGTCCCTCTACGGCGATATAATTTACTCGTAATCAAAGCACGTCTTCTAAAAGAAGCGGTGGTGTTATATCTAAAATTTCCTCTTTTTTAAATTGCAAACAAAGAAGAAGAAGAATAGCAAAGGACAACATAGCTGTACAATATATATGTCCTTTCGCCACCTGTAACGGCAATAAATGCATCTTTGTTACTCTCTCAAAAATGCCTTTTTAAGATCTAGAATGATGTGGAAAGTTTCGTTTCGTTTCGCTTCATTTACCTCAAGTTATACGAAATATTTGGTCATTGATGGAGGTTGAAAGGAATAAAACTTTTTCAGATTTGTCTTGAGCACTATCCTATAAGTAACAAACATATCAACTAGGTTTTCGTAGTCAATGAAGATGTCCCATTTACTAGCGATGACAAACTAACCCTCTAATCGCTCACCCTTCGTCGTATATGTCAAATCAGTTACAGATTATAAAATTACCTCTCAGTGGACACACTCGTTACTTGCAATAGTAATCCTCAGAACATAATGCAGGTTTGGGAAAACAGTTTTAAGTTTTATCTTGCCACGTATTTTGACAATTCTTGAGCAGGCTTCCAACGCTGGAAGATTTAGATTTCCTCAAATACTCGACAGGAGGAGACCATCAACATGAGGGTTACACTCTTTTCGATGTCCACTTCCAAATCTACATTCAAGTTTTTTTTCGCTGTGAAGATAGGTAGGTCAACCATTTTTCCGAACTGTTAAAAACCGGAAGAAAAAGCGTTGATCTGCCTAGCCAACCTTCACAGAAAAAAAAGTCGATTGTAGATTTGGACATGGATGGAGACGAGTCGTCTAATTCTCATGATGATGTCCCATCATATAACATTTGGGGAAATATAAACCTTTCAGTGTTGGCAGCCTTTCCAAGAGTTGTAAAAATATTTTGCAAGTTAAAACTGAAAACTGTATTCCTAAACCTGAATTATCTTCTGAAGTTTTCTGTCGCTTGCCAATAACGAATATATCCACTGAGAGGTCACTTTCTAAGTAGAAACTGATTTGATATCTACAGTGGGAATAGGAGGGACCGAATAGACGGTTTGCCAATAATTGCGAGCGAATAGGGACATCTCCATTGATTATGAAAAAGTGGTTGATATGTTTGCTCCTTAAAGGATATTGATTACGACAAAACTGATTATGTAGTGACACTGATATGTGAAATGCTACAAATGTTGAGTACTCCTAAAATTCACCTTTGCTACATATCTAACTGCTCGACGTGGTGTGTCATACAGCGCCAATTCAGTCTGGTGTTCACTCACATTTTTATTATCCTCTTACTAACAAAAATGTTAGTGTTACAAACTATGATGTACGCTTAGAAGCGACGAATGTACCAATCAGTGTACCTCTAGATATTTTAGGTTATTTTTGTTTGTGCTGTGAATAAATTTTGTGATCTTTAAAAATAAATACGTTTCATTTCTAAAATTAAAGAATACCTATGAAATGCAGCTTATGAAAATATACTGTATTTTCTTGGGGTGGGTCAAACTAAAGGGGGGTGGGTCCTGCTGAGGTAAGGTTTGCATGATCTCTTTCGAAATGAATGGGCGCCACTGGTATGAAGAATATGTATAATGGATGACTTGGCTGGTACCACATTCTGATGAGAGACGTTGTGTGCTGTGTTCTGTATTAATGGCAAGAACGCTAAGACCACTGTTGAAGCTCCGTCGTCGTTTCCAATTTTCTGCCTACGTGGCTTGCCTTTAACTGTTCTAGTTTCTTGAAGTATGGATATCATATATGCCACAGTGCTGTGTAAAATTGGAAAGCCTTCCTGGGAATCGATTGTTGAAGTCTCTACTATTATATGTTAGGTTAGATTCTCAGACATCAGGATCACCTCAATCTTGTCCATCTTTTCTTACAAGTAAACCTATTTCAAGTGGACACTCAGATCTAGAAGAGATATACATATTTAAAATCAGCATAAGAGACTGAGTTCGTGTGTAAAATATTAGGTGCCATTGGCTACTGGTTGAAGAGAAATTGATGATACAATAGTCCGATTCTTGTCTGTGGAGAGTGATATAAAAGTGTGGAAATACCATTATATTTTTAAATTGCTGAAATAAATGGAAAGCAATTACACAGTAATTGGTACTGGGTGGAAGGCGCTTCCTTGTGGAGGATATATTCTTCATTGCTGCCATCTTGAAGTCCGCCATATTGAATCTCGATTGATTTTCTTAAATGGGAAGGGGGTTGTGTAATATGTCATTCTTGGCTAGAATTTTACGAGAAATATGCTTCTGAAGTCAGTTTTGCTGTAAATGTAATATTGTGAGAGATAAGAGTATGTGACGCTAGCTTGGGGTAATGATACAATAGGCTGGAAATACCTATTTTACTTAGACATAACGACGGAAATGAAACCCAAATGCGTACAAATCCACATCGATAGGGCAATTTTTATGCATTTTGTTTCATTTCCATCGTTATTTCGAGTAGAAATGTGTGTTTCTAGGCTATTATATTGTTACCCCATGCTAGCGTCACATGATCTTTTCTCTCACAATATTACATTTACAGCAAAACTGACTTCAGAAACGTATTTCTCGTAAAATTCTAGTCCAGAATGACATATTACACGACGCCCTTCCCATTTAAGAAAATCAATCGAGATTCAATATGGCGGACTTCAAGATGGCAGCAATGAAGAATATATCCTCCACAAGGAAGCGCCTTCCACCCAGTACCAATTACTGTGTAATTGCTTTCCATTTATTTCAGCAATTTAAAAATATAATGGTATTTCCACACTTTTATATCACTCTCCACAGACAAGAATCGGACTATTGTATCATCAATTTCTCTTCAACCAGTAGCCAATGGCACCTAATATTTTACACACGAACTCAGTCTCTTATGCTGATTTTAAATATGTATATCTCTTCTAGATCTGAGTGTCCACTTGGAATAGGTTTACTTGTTCGTCAGTGCCACCTTCAGTTACATAAAATAAACAATGGTAATTTAGCTATACCTATATATTGATAACTTTCGAACCCAACACACACATTAAATCGAATAATAGCAACGCATTTCTGTGAATATTCTGATATTGCTTCGTATATAAGATGACTTTCTTTTTCCTTTTTTAAAAATTTATATTGATTGAAGATGGCGACCATCTTACGGTACTATACAAAAGAACAGCTCCGTCTCACCTGTCATTCTATGGTGGAGTTCTTACATGTTTAATGTTCCTATCCGCTTCGGAAGTAAAGTTGTGTCTTTGGACTTTTGACTCGGCATGTTGATTAGTCAGTGGTTACAGAGACAATATTGTTTTAGTAGTCGAAGCCTTCCAAAGAAGCATTATAATTTTTACTTGTATTGTGGATTGTACAGCTCAATTGAAATATATGTATCTTTCAAAGTCCAATATTGTAGTTTCTATGTTGTACAGAAACAACCGATTTCGCGCATAAAATAATAATAATAACTATTATTATTATTATTATACCTTATTCAACATTTTAGTTAGCGGTCACAGTCCACACATTTAACTTATGTAACACTGCATAATGGTTTGCTGCTTTTAATGCTGATTTTTTAATTCACATCTCAAACAAGCTTGTGAGTAATTAAATGAACTTCGTACTCACATTCCCTATTTTGTTGTTATTTTAAAATACTGGACAAAGGAACAAATATTTAAAGTTTGAAAAGAAACAAATGTAATCGTACTTAACTACCAAATAACAAATCAACTTCGGGATTTTAAACTGTTTCTTTTAACTGACAAAATTGAAGGTCCGAAAATTTTGAGGTGATAACTCAAACCTTCAATTTCTCATGAAAAATAAAGATCTTTAAATTGTGGATAAAGACATTTCATAAATAATTTGTAAGTAATATTTGGGTATCTTCGTAAAATATTATTGTTGTGCGACATATGTCCATTATTCCTTTTAAATACTTCTAGAAAGGACGCAGGATGTCTTAAGAACAGAACCTAGAGCTTTTGTTTAGGTGACCACCAAATCAATGCGTTCAATATTCTCGTTAAGGTTTGAACCCAGTACCAGCCACTCCTAAGGCAAACACGACCTCCATTCTATTGAACGGTATTGTTTCTCTTCTTTGTATTTCAGTTACAGAATCGAAGAACATATGCAGAAACAAACTGTAGCAGTTCTTGACCGAAGGCTATTGACAATATTTGCTGTCTATTGGTGTATACGTATATGATCAGTATAAAAGCCCCTTCGGGATAAAGAGAAGAGTGACGCAAGAATTCTACTCATAAAAGAAGTTATATCCATTTTGCGAGTGATTTTCTTTGTGTCACTATGGTGGAAGTGTTTTCTTTGTAATAAAATTAAGAGATTTAGTATTCTCCCTTCCGCTATAGTGACACAAAGAAAATCACTCGCAAAATGGATATAACTTCTTTTGTGAGTAGAATTCTTGCGTCACTCTTCTCTTTACCCGAATGGGTTTCCATACTGATATCACTTATTTTGTAAGGCTACCTTTTTAAAAAAAGTCTATAGTTTTCATACAAAAGGTCAATTTTGAACCATGGTAGGCTCCGTATCTCGAAAACTGTAACTTTTATCAAAAACATAAGCTCGGTCCGCAATTGACCCTCAAAACTCCCCGGTACCAACTATTTGGGGGTAAAACAAACTTTTTTATTATTTGTGAAAATTCTGTGATTCGGCTAAAAAAATAGTGTTAACTTTTGAACTCCGTCACCGATTTCGACGTGTGATACATCATTTGAAAGGTATTGAAGAGTAGATTAAGATTTCGCTTTCGGGCGCCTATATGGTTTGGGGATCAATGATATCTCAGAAATGTGAAATTTTGATTGTTTTCGAACCGACCTAGGGAGTCCCAGGGAGGTCCTATCGACCATTTTTTATGTGTTTTACTATGGCAAAGAGCTTCCAATGCAAGTTCAAGCATCAAAATCGGGCTTATAGTTCGCTAGATCCAAAACTAGCTGTATACATTGGAGTGCCGCTAACAGATTCATTTGTCAGCGTCACTCGAAGAACTACCGTTCTTCACGATACAGTTGTCTGCTCCAAGATTCGAACCGGAAACTTTCGAATATATAGTACGGTACGTCACTCTTGTGGTTAAGATCTATATGTATTACATAGCCAGTGTATAAGTGTGTGCATTGTGTATTACGTAAGTACGTAGTTGGCTAAAGAATAATATGGATTATTTTTTCTTTTCTTGCAGACGCTGTTTTCCCATGCGGGGACAAGGACATTGTCAGAAGCTGTGAAGATATGAAGTGTCCGCCTGGAGAAGAATGTGTCCAGCAGACGAGGTTTTGTCTCCGAAGTCCATGTCCACAACCTCTCCCTGACTGTAGACCTAGGAAGACAGAGACAACAAAAGAGATTCCCCTACCTGTTCAGTATTAGTTGAACGTTTCAACAGTGAAAGTGACGAGAAAAAACTTAACAGACATGTCTGTTCCAATTTCTTCTGTTTTGAATTGTAGAGTCTATTTTGATGGAAACAGATACAATGGTGGCACAACCATTTAGATAACAGGGTATATATTGCTCTTTCGTGAATATTTTGACTTCCTTCCCAGACCGCGTAAACGAAGACATGTTGTAGAACGCTTATGATGTATGTTCATGAATTTAATGTGAGAGGTTATTGGTTAGTTCCTCACAATGAGACAACGTTAAGCCGACATTAAGCATGTATCGAAATACTATAGCTATACAGGTAGATTGAAAGATATACATATGGATGTTAGCATGCTTTTGTCAACGAAAGTAACTGCAAAATTTTTGTCCGGTGGAGTGTTTTGGAGTGATTAACAGCTAGGGTGAGATGATATGACTATAGTACCAATAGTTCCATCAGCAGGAAAGTGTCCTCTAGAGATGAATGTCTAGAATAGTCGCATACAAACTTAACAGACCTTGGCTCGAACTTCTTGAAAGAGAGAAATAACTTTTAATGACCTATATTCTGAATTTTTCAGGTCTTTATTAATCCTTTCACGTTTGGGATAAAATAATTATTAACATAGACATGAGGAAATACGGAAGATAGTTGTTTCCTCTTTCGGGGAATAGAGTCTGGGTCTGTAAGCTTACAAGGTAGCAGTCTATGTATTCATTTATCATACTCTGCAGAAACCCTTTTGTTTGTGAAACAGTCATTGTTACAAGGATTATAATATTCGCATTCGTTCAGCTTGGTTTCCCGCCTTTTATTCATCGATTTATAAAAGAACTTTTGTGTCATTGACTATTTCTTATTCATTGCTGTTCTCACCTTAATTTCCAGTTTGAAAAAGAGTTCATTATTTGTAATGCTTTCCCAGCACCTGACCTGAAACCCTGTTCTACAAGAGTTGGACGGCTTCTGATTTTGTAATTTGTAATGATTTTGTAGAACCAACGCATTACAACCATTCAGTTGTTTCTTCACATCACTTTTTATCTCAGACTTGTGAAAAGCAGTAACATGAAGCAGTGATTCTGCGAGACCTTCCTGTGAGGGGTGCCACCCCCCCAAATTCTCGAGCGCACCCCAACTTTAAATTTACGGTACAAATTCAATAGAAACCATACAAAACTCAATTTCCACCCTCCCAATTTTGACTTTACCCTCCCCCGTGCCCCAACTGAAAATCCTGGCGGAATCTCTGACACGAAGAGATTGTATAGCTACAGTCTTTGAAACGAAAGCCTGTAGTGAACACCCGGTTTATCTACGTTGTTGCTGTGATTGAATTTTTCACTGCTGAAGGCACGATTGAAATTCACTGATTTTTATATCGTCTTTGGAACCACCAGTTTGAATACAACGAATACTTGGAAAGAGATGTGAGTAAATGGTTGAACACACAAGGTAGCTCTTTTCAGGGTGAGTGCTTTGAGAAACTTCTCCATCGTTTGAGAATTGTATGGCAAGAGGAGGTAGGTGACGGGAATTTCACCATGCTAAGCTGTAACTTTAAAAAAAAGCGAAAGTCGTTTGCATCAAGATGGCGTACGTATGCGATCGGGTGATATTTTATTTATCGAAAAACTGTATCAAGACTTGGACACAATTATCAGCCAGCTACGAGGAAGAAAAGGAAAGCCTTACAAAAGGCGAAATTGCAAACATCATGCACCTAATTTCGCCACTCTGTTTTCAAAATTGCTTGGATATGTAAAATAGAAATATTTTATATTTTACGTCCTATGTAGGTTATTTTAAGATTGATTACTGAACTAGAAAGAACTATAAGCAGTTATTATTGAGATATCTAAGTTAAATAATAATTTTCATTGCATACTATAATTAGGATATTTATTATAAATACAGGAAATAAAACTATTATGTTTTGAAACGAAAAGCAAATATTAAACAAAATAAAATAATTGTCGGTCACATGCTAGAAAGCATGGTGAATGGGGGTCACCGGCATGCCCGTAGCCAGCCGAAAACCGTAGGGGGGACCGGGCAAAATTTAGAGGGGGGGGAGCTAGTCGATATATTAAACATATTCCTTTGCGGAACAATTTTATTTTTAAAATGCGTGGCTGTATAACAAACAGGAGTAAATTACATAGTTTTCATCGAATTTGCTATACATTTTATCAGTAAAAAGACTGTCATTGCCCGGTTAGATGCCAGTGATTGCGTTTATCATCTGTACTCATAGGAGAAGTCTTATTCGCGCTTATTTCTATCCACATTTACTCCAGAGAATGACTGGAGTATTGCATTACCTCGCCGCAAATGTCGCACATAGCTGTTGCCGATAAGACATGATTACGGAGAAGTAACAGAGAAACGGTAACGTGCAATGGCTAGAAATATTAGACCGGATTTAACCCAGGTTCATCACCAATCGAAATCTTTTAAAGGGGCACCGGTCCTGATAGTTGAGGGATCAGTTGCTTGATATGATAAAGCATATGAGCCAATGTATAGCACAAAATTATCATACTATTATTGAAAACTAATTTACAAGGATGACATTATTATTTCCAGAAATTTAAGACAGCTAAATTTCGAAATAATCTATCTATTTCTCTATTTAAATCGAGAAAAACAGTTCAGTGTAGGTTTCGATACAGGCCTACAGTTTCGGTTGCCAAACTAACAGGAAAGGAGATCCTGTTCTGGCACAGTTCCTGCCCCCTCCTCTCTTTAGGAACACACTGCCGTTTGCGTGTAATGTTATGGCAGAGGACCCACTTTTCATCCCCTGTCACCATTCTGTCCAGAATCTATGCAAGGTAAAGTAAGAACACAAATCTGTTGTGAATTGAAAGGCTTGAACTATAACAATCAATGAATAGTTTCTACTTCACTAAACATTTTTATGAGTTTAAAGCTTATTTAAGAGAATTAATATCTTGATATGTACTACAAGTATATGTTACGTAAGTCTCAACACATATGTTCACGCTCTACCGTAAATTTGACACGTAAGAAGCTGCACAGGTTTCTCTTCTCGTGGCTTATCGGTAAGGTTGGTGTCCCCAGACCGAATTCTCTGGAACCACCTCTTGCATTTTCGCACATCTACAGCACCCTGACCATATACGGCATTGATGTTTGGTGCCCCTGCGCTGGCTGGATGTCCGTGGTCAAATTCATACAATATAACGGTCCTCCGACACTGCCATGATCAAAGACAAGCCACACTTTTAAAACGTGGAGTAGACCGTTCTCTTTCTACACGCTGCTGCAAAATCAAGTGCCCTATATGACTCAGCTATGACATCTGCCGTCTACTTCACTATTCTCTTGTCAGATGGCGTCATTGCAGCGGTCATCGCACGTACGGCATTACTTATGGGATAACCTGATAATAGATGAAAGTTTTCTTGTTATTTGGGTGTTTTCATTTCTTTACGAACTGAATCAATGCCTAGTTTTGCTATTATTGGATTTGTTTCCTTTGACCCAGCACTTTTTTTGTAGAAAATATGATAAAAAGAGGATTTCATTTTCTCGTGTTTATCGAACATAAAACTTTGGGAATGTCCTTAACCATCATGTTTTTTAAAAAATCCATTTCATTACATTGTGTTTCTGTCATTTTTTCTAAGTATAGCAAGTGATACATCTACTATCTTTTTTATCTACGTTTTTTAGCGTTTCGCCCTAGTGGGAGGTCCTTCCAGGCCGGTTTATTTTTCTCAGTTTTTCTATTTCTCCTAGCCACGATTGGACTAAATACACAAATGTAGCTGGAGAATCTTTTTTGCACTATTTGTTTTCGGAAGTTGAGTGGGATTTTGTTGTTTTAATTTTTATAACTTTGTGTGTGTGTGTTTTGTAAGGAGTTGAGCAACCTCCATGGTGCCCAACGTGCTTTTATATGTTAAACCATATCTAAATTTTGGGGAAAGTTTGCCGACTTCCTGTGGAGGTATTAATTGTTTGTCCCAGGTAAGAATCGACTTAATGATTCCAGAGAGATTTTTGCTGTGTTTGCTTTGCTTTTTATTGAACAAAAAAATTTAAGTTGATGGTGTAGGGAGAGTGCTAATTTATGGAAGTGAATACTTCAATGTTTATTATTAGAGTATATTTTCATACAGGTAGAGCATATTCTCTTTCAAATGAAACTAACTTCAGGTGACACTCGTAAGCATGTCTCATTTCTTCTCTAATTTTATAAAAATTGACATGCACCTTCCGAACCGCAACCGATACGTCTAACAAACCCTTTTATTATCACAAGACGTAGATTTGAATATTATTTTGTAATATTTTCCGCATAAGATACGTGCAAAATGAACTTGCAGCTTTGTAAGCTGTCGTCAAGGGCACCTTTTCCGAAATTCGCGATAGAAAAGTGCTTCTAAAACTATGTATAAAGCGCTGATTTTTTTTATTCATCAAGTTAATTCGAATCGAAAATAATGGAATGCGATATGCTGTAGAAAAGCACACATTTGTGCCAATAGTATACATTTAAGAGCATCTATAGAAAATTATAGAAATTTTATCAAGTATATGTTTGAGTTTTAATATCCATACATATATGCAAGGTATTGGTAGGGAGTAGGAAAAATTTAGGGGGAGTAGAAAAAAATTAGGGGGCTTAGTCCCCTAGTCCCCTTTGGCTACGGTTCTGCACCGTATAGAAGGCATGGTGAAAGGGGGACGCAGGATGAAAAAGGTTGAGAAACGCTGGTTT
Organism: Lepisma saccharinum; assembly: GCA_022664845.1. Taxonomy (NCBI): domain Eukaryota; kingdom Metazoa; phylum Arthropoda; class Insecta; order Zygentoma; family Lepismatidae; genus Lepisma; species Lepisma saccharinum. The sequence continues at coordinate 48,767 of JAGDQP010006112.1, read as the reverse complement.
TGAGGAAATTGTTTTTCTTACATGAATGTCCACTTTACTTACTTACCACAGAACTTACTTACCACTTTAAGTAAGTACAGAAAAAAAAATATGTTGGTAGCTTTCAAATTTTGTACTGTTCGGTTTCAAACAATTGTCTTCGTTTGTTGAAACTGCGTAGCAAGCGGCCACGAATAATATGCTTATATTAAGCTCATTTAAACACAGAGGCGGTGTTTGGGGGTGGCAACTGGGGCCCCCGCGTTCCGAGTTGATATTTTTCTTTCTCAATGGTATAAAAGTTTTTAAAATATATTGTACTTTCTTTAAATAAATTATGTCGGATTTGTTTTTTCATAAGAAACCGTTGTTCATTAAAAAAAGAGAATATTTAGTAATAAATTTAGGGTTAGGAATGAAAGGAAGAAGTGAGAGGAAGCATTTAGGGGGAAGTTGCTTACTGCTTTATCGGCTTTAGATGTAACATTTCGGCGCTCAGCGATTTTTACTTGTACTTTGGCTCCGCGGGGTCATTATTGCCCTAGGCCCCGCGCTCACCTAACGCCACCTCTGTTTAAACATTTCAAACTTCTCTCCTATGACTGTGAAATGTTATCGCTAGGGCCCGGATTTTTTTTACATATTATAAACATCATTTTAGGTTTTGTAGAGTTGGTTTGTTTCATTTTAGATTTTATTTCTACTACACATGAATTAAACTGACAAGTATTTGCATAAAAATGAAAGCAGTAGCCATTAAATTTCAACCACAAACACCGTTTCCTTTTTATGTTAACGATTGACTAAACTTAAAACAAAGAAAAAATGTTTTAAAAAGAAATCAATATTCAAGGTCCCTATTTCCTCAATATTTAGTTAAAGACTGCTATACGAAACAAAATGCACCGTTTTTTAAAGTAAACTCTGGCATAAAAAAAAAAAGAAAAGAAAAGCAAATTACCTGTTGTAAAAGATTTCCTGTTGTCCTTCAAGCGGGACAAGGTTCGCTCCACACATGAAGTCACTGGCGATTATGGCGCTTACTTCATAGACGGCACTACTTTCGGTCCCCCATGGTAAGGGCTATTCTTCATGAAAACTTGCGTTGTTTGCGATTTGGACTAGCCAAATGAAACACATGCTTTATTGCGTGTTTTATTGTAAGGTAAAGTGTAACACGTGTTTCCATTGTCTACTCACCCAAATCGTAAGCAACGCAAGCTTTCATGAAAACCAGCCCTAATTCTTCAGTTCTTTGAACGTCGGATGAAAATAGTAATGCCTGTCGTAGTTGTAACATGACAAATTGTATTTTTTCTTCATTTCTTCTGTCAAAAACTTGTTTATATTACATTAATAAGTTTCTTCGGAACGATTAGTTGAGTGAAGTTAGAAAGCTCAGTTTCGGTGTTTTTCATTATACCCGATAGGACGCCGCCATTTTAAACGTTGTATTACGATAGCCATTACTATTTTGATCGGCGTGTAGTTTCTTGGTCTCCTTGAAGAGATTCATTCACTTCTTTCATCTGAGTGTATCTATCATTTTAGAGAGCTTTGACGACAGCACACCGCCCACTACACCTAGCACTCCCATTTTTGATACTGCTTCAACGATGTTCATTTCTTCTTTTAGTGGAAGAAGAGATGCACCCTTTAGATACTTAATATAGTGATGAACAGGCCGTGAAAAAAAGGGTTAGTAAAAAAGAACTCGGATTTTTTCTCCATGAGGCAAAAAACAAGTTTTATTGACGAAATCGTTTTTTCTTTCTTTCTTTTTGATAACGAATATTCAATACTTAGCACACTTCTTATGCATTTCTTGTTTGGGTTTAGTAAAAAAAATGTTCTTACATTAAAAAATGAACAACAAACTTTCTACTTACATTACAAATGCAATATAATTAGCGCCCTTGTACACGAGAGAAAAGTTCCGTCCACTTATGGCCTTAAGGCATCTTTGGCTCAAATCAAGGAAACTTAAATAATGCTACAAAACTTTGCGTCCCGTAATACTAAACGAAGAAAAAATATTTATTTTGAAGTAGCATGAAAGATAAAAAAATATGCTTTTTCCTGTGTTCAATTACCCCCCGATCACTAGTTTGATAGTAGGAAAGTCAGACAAGTTTGCTTTGATAGATGCAAAAGAAGCGATGTTCTTCTCATTTTGAAGAATATTCTTCAGAAATGAAAATAAGTACACAGAAAAGAATGAAAGCTAAAAACAAATGCACATTCGTGCACGTTTTTCGTATTAACAGTAGGAGTTTGTGTCAACTTTGCTTTTTTTGTCTGAAATGTCCAATATAGCTTTTTTTTTAAGCTCTTAACTCATTTTAACATTTTTGTGGGGTTATAGAATTCGCACATTTGATTAAGAAATGACTGAAACGAAAATATACGTCACAGTAGTGATATTATCAAGTAAGGAATAACATAAGTTTCAACATAAGAATCCGGGTTTTAGTTATTACTATTTGCACAAGCGGGCAATGTTCAAGTTATATTGTCAGTTACTGACAAGCCAAACGTATGCAAAGAATTTGGCGAAGAACAGTCTCGAAACAAAAGAATTGTTGTGGCAAATTTCCATATTAAGACAAAGGTTGTTTATCACCTTGTTGAGGACTGGGGGCGCTTCGCAAAATATGCCAAAAGTGTCTTGATGATGTTCCCAATTTTTTAAAAAAATATTTGAAGTGTGGTGTAATAGTTTCTTTTGTTTGTTTCCAAATAGCTTTCTAGAGAGAGTTACTTAGTACCACTGAGTGAAAATAGTGTTAATATTGTGATCAAAAACTCTCAACCCCTCTTAAAAACAAGTACAGTCTTTCTTTGAAACCATGTATTTAGATACGGGAGACGGATCGACTGGCCCAATACAATTAAGCTGGGTCAACTTGACGCCGGTTTTCGATTAATCTTGCCTGGTGAATTGGGATTTACTTGCGTCTTAGTGGTTGGCCTATGCCTGGGTGTGTGGAAGCAAAGAATGGATGAAGATCTAGATAAGGAAGAGAGGAGGAAGACTGGAATATTTTAAATAAGATATTGTACGGAATGTGACATTCAGTTGGTTTTTTAAAATCAATTTCACCTTCCAGGTGGTCAAACTCATGGCTTGTGCTGGCTTCAATTTCGGGTCACTAGAAGTAGATCCGTCTCCCGTATCGAGATCCATGCTTTGAAACAAGATGATAATATGGTTTTATGTAAACACGATCAGCATTTGCAGTGCTTTGTCATGCAGTTGTGTTTTGTTTGCCTGTGTGCGTGTGTTTGTGTGTGTGTGAGAGAGATGATTTGGGATAATTTAGATGTACTCAAAATGAATCCTCGATATCCTTTACGTCTTGAGCTGTGTATCAAGAAAAACAAAAATAAATATTATATGATATTATTTCGTACTATCTTTTTATTTTAAAGTTTTTAAATCTGTATTTCTTATTTATATTTAAAATCACTCTCATTCTAATGAGATTCTGTATAATTCACCGTGTTTATAAATGCCTAGATACTAAAAATTACTAGGGTCTTCAATGTAAAACGTAATTTCCTGAAGAGCTCCAAAATGGAAGGGGCAATTGTGGACTAAAAGAAATGTCTTATGTTTTGGGACCTTTAAATAAGCGGTATCCAGCGTACAGAACACAAGTGCTGTTTTTAACACAAATATATAAAAACACATAAGACATATATCAATCCCTTAACTCGAATGACACGTTAATATGTTTCTGCTCTTACACAGTAAATTCGGAAGAGCGGATCTTACAAGAGTGGAAAGAGGAACCGCTCTTTTGAAGTTTACTTTCATCGGAGAAATGATTAGAAATTTCCGCTCGAAAAATGATATGATCTATAGTAGCTCTTTCGCTGAGATTTGGGGACTTCGGGCCAGTGGTCCAACGCTATATTCCCTAGATTATCCGTCCAACGGCAAGAGAATTTCTTTCGAAATGGTTTTATTTGCCCCATTAGGAACGCGAGAACAATTTTCAAAGATTTCTTATATATATATGGGCCTACCTGATTCCTGATATCTTCTAGTATATTTTTGTCATTGAGAAAAATTATTAGGTCTTCTGTTGTCATTCTGAACTAAGCACGATTAACTTTATAGTAGGACTAAGCCTTTCGATAACCTTCTTGGTAACAAACAAACTTGACTAGTACCACATGATGCATTGTGAACACTCTAAAAAGATGAAAAATAGCCATTTCAAGTTTGAAGAATAAATTACATCCATAAAACATCGGAATCCCAACTAAAATATAACATGTTCAATCAAAACGAAAGTGTTTCGTTGAAGATCAGGTAAGATACACTAAAATGCTTAGACATTTATGCATCAGTTGATGTCAATCTGTACATGAAATTGAAAACGAAACGAAATGCTTAAAGTAAAATAGTGTCCGCTACGCGAAAAGTGTGAGGTACCAGGAATACCAGAAATGAACTAAACTTCGAATTGTATAACAGAAAAAACTATGCGATGTGTTTAATGTCTTAACGTTTCTCAATGTGCAGGTTGACCGGATCGTAGCTGATAAGAATTCTAGTTCCAGGGTGGAAGTTTATATTTGTCTTCGAGCAAAGTTTGAACCGGAAATTAGGAAGAAGATAGCACATAGCTATCTTCATCTGTTGCCAAGCATATCGCATCCCAATGCAATTTCGTGGTCCACTACCGAAGGGTAAATAAGTGTACGTATGGATTCGATCTTTATTTGGCGGAAGAAAGCGATCCGGATTATAGAGATCAGGTTCGGGAAAATATTCGGGATTTCTGTGCAAAACCCAAAGTGGAATCATCATGAGAGTTCCCTTTTTGATTTTCAGTCCATTGTATTCGAAGTTCTTATGACAGAAACGTTCTAACCGAGGTATTGTAGGGTAGAGTCTCATAGCTTCAGAAATGCACGCAGTAACGTACGGAAGATCCTGAATCGTTTCTTGTGTGACTTGACCCTCGTGCTTTTGTAGCGCCTCGATCACTTCTTTGCTAGCATTTTCTTGTAGTTCTTGGTTCGCAGCCAGATGATAGAGCATAAAGGTCAACGAAGTGGCTGTCGTGTCAAAAGCTGCCAAAAGGAAGTTGACCGCTTGACCAATCAAAGTAAACTCATCGATGTTGAGAGACTTATAATCTTGGGATTTTGCCTGGAATAAAGACATGAAATTGAATTAATTGGGATAGTAGAATTCCGTGAATAAAGGTGTTTCAAAATGGTGTTTGAATTTCGTGGGTGAAAATGTTAAAAAAATCCTGAGTACAAGATAGAATTTCGTGAGTACAAGGGTAAATTTCTCGAGTAGCTAAAATAAATAATTTATTTCCAATGACGTTCTAAATCGTTTGACGTTCTAAACAAACCTTGCACTAATGTATGCTGCAAAAAACCTAGATCTAATGCATTTCTTTTGTAATGACAAGCATCTGGTAACACTGTTAGTTTTACATTTATTTATTCAAATTTATCACATATTTCTTCCACATTTGCAAAAACAAGCAACATTTTAATAAACACATGTACAGATGACACCTCACTTTAATGCGAGGGTAAGGAATTCGCTATTTTTTGCTTAGCGTCCGCACCTCCCGCTGAGTTTATGGCTGTAGTAATCCTCCTTGTACAACTATAGTCCTTGTGCCAGACAAGTTGTTGGTATAAAATGGGAGGACCAGATGACATTTTCAGCACTTGTACACTGGCATGTATAAAGCACGAAAATATGTGATAGACATTCCAAAAAGGTAGCTATCCAAGATGGCGGCCGACGCTATTTAGTAAAATCAACATATCTCGGCTACGAGTTATCCGATTTCGATCATTCTTTTTTCAAATGAAAGATATTTTTATTGGTTAAGACCAAGACTCTTGCGCTTATCACTACTTGTTGTACACTTTCACCAATATTCCAGCCCCTATCTCGGCACCTTCCAGTTAATATGGGCAGCTATTTTTTTATATTACCTATATATAGGACGTAGATTAAGGTGACCAGACCGTATTAGCCGTGACCGTACCGTTTTTATTAGCCTCTGTCTCGACATTTTTCCGACGTGAAACGGGACCCCAAAATGTCCCGTTTTTTGGACAATTGTGTGAATTACAGTATTATCTTTGAATTCGTTGATGTCAACGTCACTAAAATCATGTTCCTCTGAAATCATTTTTTTAATCACAAAATATATGTCAACTTCTCGTCAAAACATTCTTCAAAGACCCTTTGGCAGAAGCATGCAATGGCCAATATATAGTCCAAGAATCTACGCTTACTGTGAGTTTAGTATTTCGCTCGATGAGCAGTCCCGAAATTACAGATCAGAAACGAATTTAAATCGAATGTAGCCTTGTTCGAACACAAGTTCTACATATGTGTGGAAGCGTAAGCTCGTGTTACGAAAGAAGTTATACGCATCCAATAACACATCAAGAGGTGAAATACAAGATCTTTAGCTTGTCTAATACCACGTATTTATACTATAGAGCAGCGAAATACCCTGAGGGCTCCAACAACACTGGAATGGTAAAACGTTTCCAATGTGATGATGTTCAATTAAGTTTCTTAAACATTGTACTATATGGTAACCACTCGCTCATTTCAATTCTGTAACCTTGGCAAAGGATGAATGTGTCCTTGTATATTACGTGGATTGAAATTGGATAAGAAATGTTTTGTAATGTTTGTTATAATCAGGAAATATATACAACAACAGGGATGTCAATTACATTACTTTTAACAAATATACAAGATTTCCTGATTTAATAAAAATTAAATAGATTGTAACAGATTGATTTTACCGTTGATTTTTAGTAGACCCTCGTATATTAGGATCAATTCTATTTACAATGGGAAAATCCAATATGACGGCCACAGGAGAAGAACGTGTTATGTCTATTTTTTTGGCGAAAAGGCCTTTTTAACAAGCTATCTATCACCCATAAAGATAGCATGCATAGTTCGTCTGCTACAAGAAAATCTTTATTTCATGTGCCGCTATACGCAATACTGATTCTGGACTTTTGAAACGGCCTCATATATCAATAAAATAGACAAATCGCGTTTTTTCTCCGTGGTCTTCATATATTTCAGACTTGATTAACTCACCTGTTGCTCAAGATCTAGCAATATGTCTACAAAATCCCCATATTTTTGGTTCGATTGACGTCTTTGTCGGAAAATGTCTTTGCACATCGTGGTGAAGTACTCCAAGGACTTTCTGTCAAACAAGTCAAAGTAATCTTGCAGAAACGGAAGAAGAACTACAAAGAAAGAAAAAGCTTAGGACATACAAACATTTCGTTCATAGCAATAATTTATTTTTTCAATATAACAATTATTTAACATATCAATTAATTGTGTTTCTTTTGTTTAATACAAAATCGCAGGATTTTAATTTGTAAAGCGAAGTTGAAATTACTCATATCATTCAGATAGATAGTTCAATGCTGAACTCGGGAAGACACAGTAGCGACTTAAGGGATGGCCTAGCGGTGCCCTCGCCTCGGATCCTACCTGCCGGTTGCCGAAACAAGTGAATAATCGCTTATTAGGATTAAATAATGGAGCACATAGATGGTGGTCGCTGACGCAGTAGCTATGCCGTTTTAGGACTCTAACTTGTGATTTGGACTATAATGGCTGATAAGGATGACTGCATAATCTGAATAATCATTCTCATATATAGGTTACGGCGAGTGAGCGAGAATAGGGCAGGAGGCGGATAGATGGCGCATCACGTGATTAGTGAAGAAAGAATAGTCATATGGCGCAATCTTTCACAGTTTAAGAGAAGACGTAAGAGGAGAAAAAGTACAGAGTGGTATTCCAGGTAGAACCAAAATTAAAAGTGGATCACTACTTTAAACTTGTAAGGCATATCAATGAAGTTAAATATTTTTGTCGGCACTATTTTGTACACATCATAGATCTTATGTGACCATCGATTAAGACAGTTTGAAAAGCATATTCGAGAAGTTTGTCATCTACACTTCTGTAGTTGTTGCCAACATTTAAGGCAGTGCTGCCATCTTGTTAGGTATCTGGAAAATCGTTCATCTCGACGTAGACGGTAAGATGGCGCAAAACAGGGTGGGACTAATGGCGAACTCTCTTATGTTATGTTAACTGTTCACAAGTTCAGAATCTCAGTAAGCCGTAATATTGTCCATTTAAAGTTATAGAGGAGGAAGAAATACTAAGCCATCTTCCAACACCAAAAGCCAGTACATCTAATGATACTACTGAACCCAAAACTAACCTTCGATACAACAACCATGTACATCCTGTGAGAAAATAATCACAAAGCAATGTCTCAAAACGATTCATTGAACTCATTTCTAACAATTCCTACTTCACTGATACCAAAAGATTTGGAAAGATGGCTAATAGACTATTATATCATCCGAAATACTAAATTGAAAACAAAAAGTCTGCAGGAAAGAAATTTCAAGGTTCCAAATGGATGGCGTACAGAAGGCTGACCTTCATCATATCGACATCTGCAGCTTTGCTTATGTTTACGACAGTGACGATTCCTTTATTGATATTGAAAATGAATATATGGAGTGCCTAGAACTGCACGGAAATACAACGTCTATAGACGACTCGACAAAACGTGACAAATACACAAAATGGTTCGATAAAACTCATTCGGCTTAAAACAAGTGCTCTACATGTGGAGGAGAGGAAATCAGGTGATTACGTGCCGTTAAATAGAAGCTGAGATCTTAGAAATTTTTGTTTTAATTTTAATATCCCACTGCGCCATCTGTCCCACTATAAACTACTTTTAAGTAAATAAAAACAAAAGACAGATTTTATCGTTGACTTAAAAGGTGCGCCATCTGTCTCCCTTTACCCTATATCTTGTGGTAAGATTCTTTTCGCCCTGAATTGCCACAGCAATCTCTATGCATCAACAAACGTCACACACACTTTTTTTATTTCCTTTACCAGCTGATGAGGAAAAACACTGACCCATATTCACTTCCACACACTTCCCCCGCCTTGGTGAGCGCAACAGTAATTTACTGTGAACATTTTATCGTTCCACCGCCTGGCGTTGCCACCATGCAGACCTCATACACGTGATAGACGAAACGGGAATTTCCGGAAGACTTCGTGACAGAAAACAAGTTTTTCCACAAAAAGTCAGTAATTTTGTGTTTCTTTTCACTTTTAAAAGTGTAAACAGTGTTAATGGTCCTGTGTACGTTTTTTGTGCAAAGTTTATTAGTACATTTCAGTTAAAAACGTATAAAAACACTCCTTTTATTGCACTACTTTTTGTGGTGACGTAATATGTGCAACTGGTCAGTGTGGCGCAGTAATACTTGTTGAAGGGTCTCAAAAACGACAGTATACAGTCGGTGCCGTAAGTCTTTATATTTATTATTATTATTATTATTATTATTAGTAGTAGTAGTAGTATTAACAATAGTATAGTAGGGTGGTTGAATTCTGTGCCATTGAGGGAATGATTATATTTTAGGCTTAAATTGACTACGTTTGGGCTGAAGTATTCATAGTCATCTGTGGCAATTAAAAAACTAAATCTCTACATCGGTGCAGTATTACCTAATTAGAAGTGTAATAATGCGCGTCGTATGGGATAATTCTGCGCAAGGTCATAATATTATTTTATCTGTATTATTTTATCATAATATACCCTAATAGTTTAACTATAAATGTACAATATACAGGTTTCAGAAAACAGTAGATAAGGAAAGGTAGATTAAGTCTCTTTTAATTAACTTGTTTTATTTTTCGTTATATTTTTAAACATCTTGGACGAAAAGCTTTTCTTAAGCAAAAGTTTTTATTGCCATGGTTGCTAATGTTCACTGAGTCTCCTTTGACTTTGTATTGCAAACGATTTCTTGCCTCAACTAAATGAAGAAGTTCAGAGAAATTAAACCGGGGAACTTTTTCTTTCTCTCTAGTTTCAAGGGAAATTTCATTATTTGAGACTGTCTGCTGCCCAACTCGGAAGTCATTTGACATGAACTGAATGCTGAAATTACATATTTTCAGAAAAGGGGAAATCTTTTTTATGCTTTTTCAAAACGGGAGTCTTTTTCCATTGTATACTCTATATCTTAAGCCCTGATGGCATTTAAGATGTACTATTCTTGAGATTTCGCCATATTGCTCCAGATATTTTATACATTTTATTTTTTAATAACATGCAAAAAATACTTTGTAAGCAAAAATGTTTCTCCAAAAGAGTATTTTTCTTGTATTTCTTAAAAATAAGTTTCTTAAACAAAATTAGTAACTTCTTGTAGCAATTCTCTCTGTTTTCTTTATCTTGAATGAGAAGATTGAAATAAGCTACTCTTTTATCAAGCAGTATAAAATAGTCATAAGCCCATATAAGGTACAATTCCGCGCAGTGCGCAGAAATAATCCACTCATACCACTTAGCAAAATCTAGTAAAATGAAACAGTAATATTCATTGCGACACAAGAATACTAACTGAGCTGCATATCTCACAAAAACACAAATATAGTGAAACATAATATAACGGTCCTTGAACATAGTATTTGTCAGCTTCCACTAGTTCCCTTTGGGAAAGAATTACATAAGAAACACAACACAAATCTTCAATAACTGCTAACTGCGAGACACAGAACCTTTCCTCTTTCACGATTAGTATTTAGTAAGTTACATCATGGTAGTACCAAGTAAAATGGCGTAAGTGTTGCTAAATATAGGAAAACTGCAATGTACAGTATTAAACGTTGCGCAGCATTCGACCACATTACTTTAGTAGTAGTAGTAGTAGTAGTAGTAGCAGAAGGAACAGGACAAAGACTAGACAATTTTCGGAGCACATAATTGGTACGTAAAATCTGTAAAAGCAGAAAATGTGAGTACTTATCATTACACTACAGGAGAAGTCGTAGTAGCTAGATTAATAATAATCCTAATTTTGACCAAAGGGAGGCGAGAAAACCTATAAAACTTGCTAAATACTGTAATAATTAATTTCTTTGTTATACTTACTACTGAGATAAAGAGGTGTCGGATTCTCAATTGGATTCAGAAGAGCAACCCTTTTTAGCATAACACCAAATTCATTCGACGGTTCTCGGAGCGATTGGATCTTAGTTCCGAACACAGTGACTCCTATTATGTCAGTTCCTAAAGCAGACAAAATGCTGAAAGACGAAAGTAGTTTTCACTTTATTGTCAACAATGTAGAAAACAAAATTTAAAACGTCTATTTGTGAACATAAATCCTTAAATTTGAAGAGAATTATTATGTTTTTCTTATTTAATGTAGAATATTCTGGCTCACAAGAGAAGATTTGCCTGAATAAATATATTAGTTCCAACTTATTTAACTGTGTCTGGATTTCCGCAATTAGGAAAACAGATACAGGATGTTAAAAAACGGTCCATTTTCATATGGATATTATTGGGTTATGAGATACAGAAGAAAGTCAACAATGAAAGCAAGCCGTACCTAGCCGCCGTAGCTCAGTGGTAGAGCGTTAGCGTAGCATTCGGGATGTCGTACGTTCGATCCCAGCAGACCGACCATCCTGACTGGGTTTTTCCGAAGTTTTTCCTCAATCATACCAGGCAAATGCCGGATACCACCTTCAACATAGGCCCTGGCCGACACCTTCCCAAAGCCTTTCCCCTCCTCTATCCCGGCCTGAGCGTTAGATGCCTAAAGGTTCTAAATAAAGTAAAAAAAAAATCAAAGCAAGTCATCACAATAGCATGCCATTTGAAATACTCACAGATTGATATGTAATATCCATGTTTTCATACGGAACTCGTAAATCAACGCAGATCGTATTTTAGGCTGTTCACCAGAATACGGTATCATCCCAGTCTCAGAGAGCAGGATGATTAGGCTACGCGAATTTTATTTTCGAAGTGTACCCGTCTTTAGATGTTTTCTATTTCGGAAATGACATTAAACATTACTTGACAGTAAAGTTAATCTAAGGAAGACAGACATTTCAGTCTCGAGGGAGGGACGTAAAGCCAATGTTTGTGATGTGTCGTTATAGTGTTTCAGGATTTCTGTTGTGTTCTAAATGTAAAAACAAAAAATAGTTTTCTGTCATGTTCTCATGAATTTAAGGGTGTCTGACGGAATTCATGTACCACGGTTACATAATATTTCTCAATTTATTTCTTTAGTAATTCTGAAGCCACTTACATCTTTGATGATAATGATACGAATGGATTCCTAAGTATTTACCCTTTTAAGTATAGAACAGATGCATTGCTATAATTATTATTGGTGTTATTAAGGATAATGACATGCCCATGAAATATATGTGCTACATTGAAACCTACTCGTTGTTTCAATTCTGTTTTGTTTGCGAAATATATGCTTACTTACAGAAGTATAATATATGTGTTTACTATGTGAATCATCATGCATATTTCAATGTGTTAGGCTAGAGTAATGAACTAGCGTAACCTAGTGGAATAGCTAACCTAATACAACCTAACTGTTTCTCTACTTCCCTCCTGCAAGCCCGCTCTAATTTACATCACCCGCGAATATCTCGAGTGAGATATCGAATGAATACGGGTTATAAGAAGCCGGGTTAGATATTTTTTTTTTATTATACGCGATGCACACCTCCTTTGACAGGTACCACCATTTATGGTTCCAAATGGAAACCACGACGTATACTAAAGAGATGCCACCCAGGCAACTAAACCTTATTAAATGTATCTGTCACAGTACATAATAACTCATAAATCAATATAACAATTCATGCATGGGGTGCTATACGAGTCATTGCAGTATGCAGTAGAATATTGAACGTTACCTAAACTGTATAGTGATCTTAAACTAGTTTGCCTAACCTATTATGGTACAAAAAAAAAAAAAAAAAACTAAAACCGTGTAGCAGGTTCGCCAACTACCTAACAACTTCGCTTCATGAGACACACTAAATCACATAAACAACACCTTCTAGTGAAGCAACTATCTGTGGTTCCTGATTAGCCCCTTGCCAGCCAATCCTGTACCGACTACACAAAGTGAACTTATAATTAACAACAATCACTGGTTCCCTCTCACCCCCTGTTCCAGCGATGAACTGGAACTCAGGACTTAAAATTGATGAACAGTGGGATAAGTTATTAAGGAGCCTTAAAATATAAATTATATTTTTCGTGTAAGATGTACAAGTTTTTATCTTAGTGTTTCTTTTATTTATTTAATTTATTTATCTATTTATTTTTCCGTCTTTCTTTTTACTTAATTTTTCTTATATCACTTACAAATTAATTTGTACAGGACAAGGCTTCTTTTGGTATTGTATGCTTAGATCTAGTATGAACAGGGGTGAGAGGGAACCAGTGATTGTTGTTAATTATAAGTTCACTTTGTGTAGTCGGTACGGGATTGGCTGTCAGGGGGCCAATCAGGAACCAGAGACAGCTATCTCACTAGAAGGTGTTGTTTCTGTGATTTAGTGTGTCCCATGAAGCCAAGTTGTCAGCTAGTTGGAAAAACTGTTACGCTGTTTTAAAATAAAACGTATCTGAAGTATATAAAAGCAAAGCTTTGATATGGAAATATCATAGTCATTTTGACAATTAGTCCCGATTATAGCGGCACTAAAATTCTGCAAGAAAGAAGAAACTACTCTAATAATAACTTACTGTTTGACATCATGTACTGGCTCCTTTTCTATATCCTGGAGTAAATCTTTGGTAAATGTCTCTGTACAGTCCTTCATCATATCAAACATACGTTTCAGCTTCCCTGATGTGAAGGTGGGCGTAAGGGCTGATCGCACTACTTTCCATTTGTCGCCAATTATGAAGTCCAGAATTTCGCCACTCGGGTGACTGGTGCGCATGTCACGCCGGCTGTGAAAGCTGTCGAACTGTTTCACTGTTACTTCTTTCACGAATTCTGGATCCACAATGAAAATCTGAGGGTAGCGTCCTTCGTACAAGCCCCATATCTTGCCCCATCTGAAATAAAGAAATAGGGAAATAAGTGTTTTGCTTTGTTAGGTGCAAAAAAAATTAGGAAATTTTGGATCGGTGACCGGAAGGGCAAAGCAGATATTTAATTCTTTCCTCTTTATACAACTTTGCATTTGAACAGTGTTTCTTTCAAGGGTTACCGAACCGGGGATACTTTCCCAAAAGCAAGAAAATATGACGCTGAAAACATCCTAACAACATTAATAGCATATGGAAATAGTTTCATATCCCTAGAAAGAACAAAAACCGCCGGAGATGTGAAAATATCCCGCCCCGTCTCCCAATACTCTGGCAGAATTTTGTGTTTGAAGTATTTTATGGAATAAAAACATTAAACAATTTTAAAACTCTCAAAAATGAAGTTCTCCTATATAAGCTCACTTCTTAAAAAAAAAAAATTGCTTTTAGACATCTAAGGCTCAAGCCAGGATAGGGGGAAGGAAAAGGATATGGGAAGGTGTCGGTCAGGGCCTAAGTTGAGGGTACCATCCCGGCATTTGCCTGGGTAACCGAGAAAAAAAACTGGAAAAACTTCAGTCAGGATAGCCGGCCGCTGTGATCGATCCCAGGACCTCCCGAATTCTACGCCAACGCTCTACCACTGAGTTTCTCTTGTCTTTGATATTTTTGATTCTGAATAAACGTTTGTTGTGGGTCCTTATCTTCTGGGGTCCCTTAAAATATTGTGTTTTTGGGAAAATTCGTATGCATGGACATTTCACATTATAGTCTAGCAGAAATTGGGGACATTTTGGCCATAACTTGTGTGGAGGTTCTCCCAATGTCTTTTGTTGTTGGTGGTGTTGTTTCTGAATGTTCAAAGTCCATAGAATCGAAATTCGTAAGGTGCCAGCTCGTCATTGTTGGGTATTTTCATGTGCGCCACCTTTTTCAATATGGCTACCTGCCTATCATTTTTTGATAAAAAGCTCATACTTCCTATCAAAATTCAGTTACTACTCAGGCAATTGCAGTGATTGTTTGCACGTAAGTTAAGATTGACTAAATAAAGTGTTTTATCATATTATTATCATTCTGATATAAGAAATAAACAGTGTTTCCAACCTAAAATATTTTAAAAATATTTTGAATTTTGTATAAAGTTGAAGTATAATCCAAGTTATATGCGAAATAAGATGTTGTCAAAATTCCAACACATTTGGTTTATTTCTGACACAAAAATCAAAAGGTGTAAAATTATCACTTAGTACAGTTAAATTTTGGGGCTACTCTGCCCTTTTTAAGTAACGTTTACATACTAATTATTATAAACTACATTCAATGTTAATTTTGAGTATAAATTAAGAGATACTTTACCAATAAGAATATCTTTTCATAAATTGAGTTCATTTTTTGTCAGTTTAGAATATATTTAGTCTTAGAGTAATTTCATCATTTAGAGTGAGTTAACAGTTAGCAACACTGTTATTTCCTAGTTTAATCTTAAATAGGAAGGAAGCTGAGGAAAAGTTTACCTAATTTATGAAAAAAAGACAATGCATTCTCAATTATGAAGTGCCCTTACATTATATTAAAAATTAATACCGATGTTAAACTTATTTAGAGAATTAGTGGGATTTAGTGCTATTTTGTTAACAGTTACCTTACATCATATTGAAGAACAGTACTTTCATAACTTTGTTTGAAGATAAGAAACTTCTGCATACAATAATACTCTACTATATTAAATTCTGAGTAAAACAAAGTAAGACAAAAAAATCTTTTCAAAATTGAGATTTTCCAGTGAATTCTGATCCAGTCCTGTTGAAATTTCGAAAACTGATAAGCTGATTGCTTTCATTATATTATTATTTAGTCAAAGAGTTATTTAGTCATTCATCGTCAGGATTATCTTCATTGGTGAAATCCTCGTCTGGTTCTTCAGCTGTTGAGTTCTTGAGCCGCGTTGCAGGATTTTGACAGTTTGATTCACCGAGACAGCCACAGAAAACAGTACAACTTTGATTAGACGATGTGTAATTACACTTGTATGTACACAAAGATCTTTTTCCACACCCGCACTTAATCATTTGTAAAACTTGTGGCTGAGCAACTTCTGTTCCTGTAGCCAACTTTGCTGTTACGAGAGCCTTTGTTGAGCTATCGTAACACCATCCATATTGTAAAGGATCAAGAGAAGGACCAGTTGGTTCCATTGCACATCTCTATATTGCACGTTGAAGGTGAGCTCGTTTGACATGTTCTGCAAAGGCTTCAGTTGTTGGTGGTAATGTTTTAAAAGATGTAGCTAGTACTGCTTTATGCTTTCCGGTAACAGTACTCCAAAAGTGAAACCTTACGTCTGTCATTGTATCAAAATATTCTTTTACATAGCATGATCCTATAAAGCGTGTTGCTTCTGTGATAATAGAATCCATACTAACATCTAGAAGTCCTAAAAAGAGTAATTGTTTGCCTTCATGAAGTTTCTTGATTATTTTACCTTCACAAATTCCGTAAATGTTTTCTACACTGTCACATCCTAAGAAAGCGTGAGTTGCTAACAATTGGTATACTATGTTGTTTTGATCCGTAACTGTTGCTCCTATGTCGATTACCATCCTGTTTGGTCTTGTTGATTCCATAACAACATTTGCTTTCAAACTATAAAGATTAAAAAAGCGAATTAGTAAAATAAACACGTTTGTATCATCACATACCACTTTTAAGTTTTCGTACTTGCAATCAAGTATTCTCTTCACAACACTCTGAACAATTAGTACATCAGCTTCTTCATGTTCTGTTCGGAAATCAATTCGTTCCGTCACAACACTGTTCTTTATTTCAAGACGCAGTGCATGTTGACCAATTGTCGTGAATGTTTGCGAGTTCTTCTCAGAAAATGGCCACTGTGCTACACATTTGCATATCATATCTATGAGTTGAACTTTATTTTCGTACACTTGCAAAACAACATGTTGTGGTGGCAGTTGTGCCATCAAATTGACAGATCCTTTTTCTGACGCTCGTTTGGACCTCGTCATACTTTTAATGCTGCCTTCGACATATCGATCAAATATAAGACAAACTCTTGAGCGCCTAAGATGTTTGTGCAGATACTCCGAAAAGTTAGCAACATAATCTCTAACTGTTCCATTTGCTGGCCATGCAACTATCCACAATATGACACAACCATCAAGGAATATTTCATCCACTTCATAGTAAAACCTTTGTGAATGTTTTACAGCCAAAATGGTTTTCATCTTAGACTTGCTGGTACTTGTCCTCTCTTCACTATCTTTAAATAAAGAGGCTGGGACAGGTGAAAGCTGATGCTGAAATAGTGATCTGATATCGAAGTCTCGATTTATAACATGCCGAGTACTTGTTCGGGTGTATACACAAGATTAGAATCGACCATACGCTCACTTGAACCTTTATCATTTTTCTTCAAATTAGCCCCAGTGACTGACTACTCTCCTTTCTATCCTATTGTGGAAACTTTCTGGCCATGACTCCTCAAAAATTTTCATCTGAGTTTCTCCAATTGCAACAGCATTATTCACGTTAATGTCTTTTGATGAGGTCACTATAGATACTATATTTATAATTTCTGATGAAGGTTGCTCTGGTCGTACAGGATTGTGCAAGCTTAAAACTTATTTTCTCTCGATGACTGTTATCCAGAATGATCCTTGATGGAGATTCTTCTTTGTGATGTATTACAATCTTTTGTGAGTCGCAGTTCTCTCTTATATCCTCTATGCCCTTATCTATTTGGTTGAAAATGTGTAGACTAGGTGTCCATTTCTTCATTGCATTAGGTTTTAGAGTAAGGCCAATTATAACTTCAGGATCATGATCATATCGCATAAATGTGTTTTCTATGTACCGATCACTCCAAATCGTATTCCATACTCCTTCCTGGTTTATGTCTCATTACGTGCTCTCCTTTCAGAAATTTCTCTATAATGTGATCAGGAAGTTTTTCCATGGATCTTAGATAGTACAGACAATATTTTGCGTAGTTGAAGTGATTCACAGCAAAAAAGTATATCAACATTTGTTGGACAGCCCACAAATGCAGTGGGAAATCCCCTTCACGCTCTGGTCTGATATGAATCATCATTATGAAAACGGGGTTTATTGAACAATCCAGCCATAATTTACATGTTTTACTTTTTGCAGCAGATGCTTCCAAACTTTCCATCAAATCGACCTTAAGATTGGTCGGTCTTGTAGCGTACTTTTCAACTCTTCTTCTGCAACAATTCTCAGGTCTCTAACGTTTCGAGGGAACTTTTTTTTTTCTTCAGATAACATGTGTGACACTCCACCAATGGCAGATGTCATAATCTCTTCTAAACCGGTAGTAGCAGAAGAGTCCCGACACAACCAACAAAACTCATTAAAGTATGTATGCTCCCTAGGCATAGAACAAAACTATCTTGTATAGATTTAACAACTGAACAGCTACTTTATACAACTATTGTTCTACGGTGAAAACAACTAAGTCCTGATCAGCGTTGGTTGTAAGACGTTTCGCTTCCATAATTGTGGTTAACACTGTAGTTTGATTGGCTGGTGTCATATCATAGATCTCGTAATAGATAGACTTAGCACGCTTCCCCATTTCTGTCTGCGATAAAACTAATGGATTTTTGTTCAGAGTACGTGATTTTGAATCCATCCGATAGGTAGCTCTGCCACAGACGTCATGTTCTACTATGAGGCGACCATTGTCGTCATACCCTCCAGCATGTATTGTCTCCTGTCCAGTAACCATTAATAGCTATTTGCTTTCAATGTATGTAAGTCTATAAAAGAAAAGGCGTTTTCTTTACTCTGCATTGGATTTACTTGGTCTCCCCTGTCGTTATTTGTTGACGGCAGCATCTGTAATTTTGGGCTATGGAGGTTTACCTAGGTATTGTACCTGCATTGTGCCTGCACTACTGCGATTGTGATTTGTTATGCCGCCCCTGCTTACGTCATTACTAGAGATGGTCGGAACGGTTCTTTTCGCGGAATGGTTCCAAACACAGGAAAGGAACAGTTCTTAAGAATGGTTCTGTGGAACTGTTTTGCTGCTCAGAAGCTTGCGTATAGAAAAGCAAGTGAAAAGGAGTACATACAAGTTGCTACTTGATACGCGAATTAATAAATATGAGGACACAACTAAACTGAAAGAAATTTTATTAGAAATAGTTTCTATTAACCTATGTATTTGGAATTTTATTTAGTAGGAAGTGCGTTTCAAGACTAGCCTACGCTTTCATAATTACCTGATGTTCAACAATTTGTAATGTTGCCAGGTATATGGTTAATTTCTCTAGTATAATTATCAGTACAAGAAGCCCTTCGGGGTAAGGGAAGAGTGACGCAAGAAATCTACTAACAAAAGAAGTGATATCCATTTTGCGAGTGACTTTGTTTGTGTCACTATGGCGGGATTGTTTCCTTTGTAATGAAATTAATAAAATTAAGAGACTTAGGGCCATATTTGTGAATCACTCCCAAGAGTAGGGTGGCTCCCAGGAGCATATAATTTCAATGTCCCTGTGAGCCACCCACTCTTGGGAGTTATTCATAAATATGGCCCTTAGTATCCTCCCTCCCCCCATAGTGACACAAACAAAGTCAGTCGCAAAAGGGATATAACTTCTTTTGAGAGTAGAATTCTTTCGTCACTCTTCCCTTTACTCCGAAGGGATTCTTGTACTGATATCACTTATTTTGTAAGGCTGCCTATTAAAAAACGTGCATAGTCTTCATACAAAAGTTCGATTTTGATCCATGGTAGGCTCCGTATCTCGAAAACGGTAACTCCTATAAAATATAAGCATCAATTTGTCTCTACGAGTCCTGCAATTGACCCCCCGAACCCCCTGGTACCAACAAATTTTTGTTACAGCAAGAAGAGAGGCAGAATGACAGAGGCCCTTTTCTATTATTTGTGAAAATTCTGTGATTGGGCTAAAAAAAAACAACATAACTTTTGAACCCCTTCACCGATTTTGACGCGTGATACACCGTTTGAAAGGTATTGAAGCGTAAATTACGATTCCGCAAGTTTCGGTCGCCTATATGGTTTGGGGTCAGTGCTATCACCAGAAATGTGAAATTCTTATTTATTTTTCGAACCGCTCTAGGGGTGGGTGGGTCCCAGAGAGGTCCTACCGACTCATTTTTGTCTGTGTTTTAGTATGGCAAAGAGCTTTCAAATGCAAGTTCAAGCATCAAATTCGGGATTATAGTTTGCTAGCTGTATATACGTGAATGCCGCTAACAGACTCGTTGCTTATCGTCACTCGAAGAACTATCGTTCTTCGTGATTAATTCTCTTGACACCAGGGTAGTAATGAAATGTTCTAAATGTTAAATAAAAATAATTTTAATAAAAGGAGATAAGACAAAATACTTCTAATTATAATTGATATATTATTGCATATTGATTCTTAATTAAAGAAAGCGGCATGAGGCAAAGATGCCTAAAGACCATAAATAAAATTCTAAATTCTATTCAGTTAAAGAACTGTCATTTTAAACATGAAGAACTTTCAAAGCAGATGTCAATGTATTGTCTCAATTTCAAATGTTTATCTTTAAAATAAAATACCCCGGTAATCATAAATCTCCCATGAGAAAGTATCTGAATTCAGCACGAAATATTCTATTAATTCAAAACAATTCACAGCAACGAACAATAGAATAATTCATGTCATTTTCCAAGTTCGTTTGATCTCCTAAACTAAACCTATAAATGAAGATATATAAAACAATTTTTGATCACAATAATTATAATAATCTAGGTCAATGTGTTTCCTAATTGTGTTTTCTTTAAATCGGATATTGTACTTTTGTAAAATTAGCTTCATAGCTTATATCACATATACAGATGCTTATCAGAATAATGGAAACACCTGAACGAAAGTGCAACTTACCAGATTAATATGGTGTCGGGCCACCTTTCGCCTTCAGAACAGCCTTGATGCGACCTGGGATGGAGGCATAGAGGTCGTGAATGGTAGCAAGTGGAATATTACACCATTCCTCGTGCAGGGCATCGGCCAGTTCTGTGAGAGAGGATGGAGGTGGAAATCGTCGCCGGAGTCGTGTTTCCAAGATGGACCACAGATGTTCAATTATGTTGAGATCTGGGGATTGGGCGGGCCAGGGGAGGTGTTGAACTTCATCCCGATGTTCCTCAAACCACGCTGCAACAACTCCAGCTGTGTGAATGGGTGCATTATCATCCTGGAATATGGCATCTTTGTCCGGGAACAACATCCGGACCATAGGATGCAAGTGGTCTCCTAAAATTGCGACATAATCGTTGGCAGTGATGCGTCCGCGAAGTGTGACCACAGGACCCAATGAAAACCATGATATTGCGGCCCACAGCATCACCGTGCCGCCGCCATGTTTCACAGTTCGGCGGAGACACTGCAGATCATACGCTTCTTTGGGCGTTCTCCACACATAAACACGGCCCGTGGTTTGGAATAGGGTGAATGGTGACTCATCCGACCATACCACACGTTTCCAGTCGTCAACGGTCCAAGTTGCATGGTCGCGGCACCATTTGCGGCGTGCTAAAGCGTTCTGGTCCCTGATGAGAGGTTTGGCCCGTGCAACACGACCCCGTAAGTTCATGTCATGTAATTCGCGGCGGACTGTGATTGTCGAAACAGGTTGGGGGAGGTGCTGATTGAGTTCCTCCGTCACTTGCGCCGCAGTGGCACGACGGTTCCGCGTGACAATGCGCTTTAATACCCGGCGTGCCCTGTTACTGATGCTTTTCTTCCGCCCACTGTTCCGCTTCCCCGATGTGGTTTTCCCGTGTGTTGTGTAGGCCGTCATCACCTTCGACACTGTCCCTAGCGACACACCTAACACACTAGCCACTGCCGTCACACTCACTCCACATAACCGCGCACCAACAATTTGCCCCCTTTGAAACTCTGAGAGGTCTCCCATTTTACACTACCTCCGTCTGCTGCAGCCACTGCACACTCCTGTTCCACGACGCCTGACGTAGTATGGAGACCGACCTAACACACCACCACCAGCAGTCCGGCGCTGCGGTCGACACGACACCACTGCCAACCCATACATCTAACGTGTTGCCAACTACAGGTGTTTCCATTATTCTGTACCTGCCTTTATTTAAACTGGGAATGGCAGTCCAAATATAATTAATTTTTTCGCTTCTGCTCTGATTCGCTTACATATTTCAATTTCTGTTAAGAACCGTGAAACTTTCCTTCCCTGTTCTAACAAGTAAACCAATTGATACTTCAAAGCGCTTTTTTCACCAAACTTGGTAAAGGAGTAGGGTACATCAGTAAACCACCAGAAAGCATGATTAAAAGTGCTTTCATCCATAAAGACAGACGCAGTGGCCAAAAGTTTGTCTCATAAGAATAATAATGTATAATGTGATCTAACAAGTAACAGTATTTCAAATGGACACTCAGATCTACATGCGATATGCATATATTAAAAATCAGCATAAGAAACTGAGTTTGTATGTAAAATAGTAGTTGCCATTGGCCAGTGGTTGAAGAGGAATTGATGATACAATACAGAGTTCTCCCAAACTTTTCAATCAATTATCGCATACTGATGTCACATCTCATTCTCTCTCAAAAATAAATTTATTTTAAAACTGACTTCATCAATGTATTTCTGGTAACAGATTGACATGTTACATGACCTCCTCTCTATTAAAAAAATCGAGCAAGATTCAAAATGGCTGACTCCAAGATGGCGACCATGACAAACGTGCCTCCAAAAAGATAGCGCATTTACCCAATATCCATTGATGTGTACTTGTTTTCTGTAAATACAAACATTTTATAAATAAACATGTGTTTTTCCTACTTTTAGATCACACTATATATGATTATTCTTATGATATAAACTTTTGGCCACTGCGTCTGTCTTTATGCACGAAAGCACTTTTAATCATGCTTTCTGGTGGTTTCCTTATGTACCCTACTCCTTTACCAAGTTTGGTGAAACAATACTTTGAAGCATCGATAGGTTTTCTTGTAACAACTACGAAAAAAGTTTCTCTTTTTTTTTTCCTTTGGTTACACATGGTACAGTTCCTTAAGAAATATTAACCATCCTTAGTCATTACTTGTCGAGATATTACGTCATTTGTGACGATGCCACAAAATTCAGCACCTGTGGCTTCGATAGGAAAGTAAACAGATTCCGGGTTTTCTTTAAAAGAACTTATTTCTTGGTTTGATGTGAATAGTCCCAACCCGAAGTATCCCCTTTAATTTCAGTGACACTGTATCAATTCATGCAAACGTGTCCTCTTTCTTAATATTTGTCTCGATGATCTCTATCTAAATGCGATACTGGACTGACTGCAGCCATTGAAAATTTCACGAATATATGAAGCCAAAGAGCATTAAGGGCAATTAATCTCGTTTGTCCACTTCCAGTCTAAACCAATATGGACCAAATTTTCAGTTCTAATTCAGTTTTTTTAGACTTGATATCGCTGTGCAGCCCGTTTTTTGATTTATGTCTTAATTCTAGATAGAAAAACTTAAATATTATTTGCACTATTTTCTATTATACGCAGAGTACGGCACACTACTTTATGAATAACTCAGGAATTAAGACTTAAATAATAATAATAATAAAAAAACAATAAAACACTTTTTAAAGACATAGATTTCTTAAACAATTCTTACTAAAAGTAAAAACTAATCACGAAAAACGGTGTAGTTCTTCGAGCGACGCTAAGAAACGAGTCTGTTAGCGGCACTCACATATGTACTGCTAATTTCGGATCTAGCGAACTATAAGCCCGATTCTGATGCTTGAACTTGCATTTGAAAGCTCTTTGCCATACTAAAACACACACACACACACACACACACACACACACACACACACACACACA
>JAGDQP010006112.1:0-13695 GCA_022664845.1 Lepisma saccharinum | reverse complement strand
TTAAACTTTCTGTACTTCGTCGTAGCTTTCTACAATGGAAGTTACGGTGCAGGGCTATTGCCGAGAGAGACTGTGATCACATTGAAGCCAACCGATGGTGGTCCCGTGGATTTTCGTAGGTAGGTGCTAGTTCAAAATTGGACTCATGTACGCGGGTCGACCTTCTGTAGGTCCGTTGCAATCGTTTTCCAGGCAGACTACCGTCCAAACCTGGACATTTTGATCCTTTGACTTCCTGCAGAACTGACCGCTGTCAGTGACAGCTGCATTCCCGTGAAGTGGGCAATGAGATACTTCGATACTGTTTTTTTTGGGGGTGCAGATTTGACTCACAACGCTTTCTGCAAATGCAGGTTTGTGAGCAGCTCATCCATATGACCCTGTTCGTTCGTTTGCCAAGCAGTTGTTTCGGTACTACAAGTCCCCACGACGGGAACGTGTGGATTCGACCTTAGGCGTCTACCCCGGTCGAATTAAGGGATCTTCTCTTACTTTTTTCAGTTAGTGGAAGAAGTCTTTTGGGGGCGACAGTCGCTGTTTGCATGTCCTGTCATCACTCTCACTCTCTCTCTCTCAAATCATAATCGTAGTAGTACCCGATACATCTCTTTAAGCAATTTATGACTGAGGGAGGGCCGCATAAACAGACTTCGCAACATAAGAATTTTATTGACAAAGAATTCAATGGTTTAATAGGGCAAGCATAGAAATCATTCGTCAATCATAAACATAACTTACAAGGAACACTCGTTAGGTCTCAGAGCCCGATTTTGATGAAAGATCGTATGTAGATTCAGTGCCTAGGTAAACCTTTACAGCCAAAATTATAAGTGATGTCGCCAACAAACGACGACGGGGGACCCGAGAAAGATGGAACGTGGAGAGCAAGTAAATCGAATACAGAAAACGCCCTTTATTTTATAAATTGTTACATATATTGAGAGCAAATGGCTATTAGTAGATACTAGACAGGAGTGATACATGCTGTATGGTATGACGACAATGACCGCCATCTTGTCTATTTTTAAATAGGAAGTGGGTCATGTGATATACCAATCTGTGATGGAATGTTCCCAAAAACAATAACGAAGTCAATTTTGGCATAACATTAATCCTGTACGACAAAATGAAACGTGAAATTGATTTGGAGGTCACTTTCACCTAGCAATACGCCATCTTGAAATTGGCACTTAATGTTCTGTTAGTGCATTTAAAACTTTATAGTGCACTTCATGTTGCGGCCATGAGGATCATATTTTCCAACATAACGATACCTCTTTGGTTTCGTTCCTTCAACTGTTTCAACAAAAAATATCTGTTCATCGTTCGACTTATACATTCTCAAGGTTAATTTCACGTGCCATTTTGTCGTACAGGATTAGAGTTAAGCCATCGCCAGAGCTATTGTTGGGGTAAAATGCCTGTTGAAAAAATAACATCCAGCTACCAAATAAAACCTACGAAAGTAAACCTTATGTAATTAACAATCAATTACAAAATGTTATGCCCAAGTACTCTCAATTTTATTTTAAGGTTCCATTTCTTTTGTTTATCAATAATCTCTGATAATATACTCAAACATACAACTTACAGATGTACATCAACAATACAAGTTTACTTTCTGGAATCGTTCCAGTTTTCTGCCCGCCAGTATTTTTGTCCAAAACAAAAAAAGTTAGGTAAAGTAGTGTATTTAATAATGCCTTCGGTAAAATAAACTAACGTAATTTTATTAACAAAACTCCTTTAAGATATTCGTTGCGTTTTTTCATTAACTGAAACTAGTCGATAGTTTCTACTCACACATTTCACAGTGATGTTAAATTACAATTTTCATTACAAAAACTTTATAATATCCGAAAAGAGTTTGATGTTAAAACGTGAGACATACGTCGTGAAAAGCTATTAAAATAACGTAACTTTACCTAAACTAACCTTCTGGATTTCATAGCAGGCGGATAAAGTAACCTAACCTACTTTACCTAACCTAATCCTCTCGACCAGAATAATGACCTGCCGATTACAGGATTAAAATAATGGCCTGCCCTATTTCTGTTAACAAAGTGGCAGAGGAAATTATTAATGTTCTACATCACTCTGTTCATTTTGCTCTGTGAGGCCATTAGTACTCAAGGAATTGTATAAACTAGCAACATATTCATCTGCAGATTGAGCTGAGTAGAGGGAAGCGTCATCGCTGGTCACATCAGAAAGAAATGTCTCAAAGCTTCTATCATGGTTCACATAGAAACTGGCTTCTGGGACGACAGTTTCGCTGTCTCTCTCACCATCGGAGTCATTACAATTTTCTGACACTGCTGGAGGGATGTGCAGAGTGAACCTAAAATGATGCTCCACGGCATCTTCTTCATGTCCATCAGAAAAGGAATAGGAGTCGTAGGAACTCTCAAATGTCTCATCTGTCTGTAAATGAAAGAAAAAAAAATCTTAGTTTAACAGAAGTTAGAAACTGAAGACAGATGGAAGAGATTCAAGTTTTCTGTTTGTGTTGTAATATGTGGGACTTAGAACTGCAGTTCTGCCGTTCTAAGCTAAAACGCAATATCTGTATTTCGGACAGTATCAGGAGCGTATCCTATGATATATCTAAGCTACCACCACAGCCTAACCTTGTAAACAAATATTTTAATCTGTACAAATAATATTAATTTACATGAAATGGAGGCCCGAACACCTATCATCATCATCATCATCAATACTATGTGAGACCTCCGCACACTCTTTCTACTTATACCTTTGGCTAGTGGTACTCCAAGCTGTGAATTCAGAATACGCCACTGGACAATACTGAGTTACCACAATGAGTTAGTTCGTATTGACTACCTTTACTATATCACAAAACTAGGATGCGCCTACAAACGGGAGGTTTTCCCCATTTACTGTAACCTACTCTTGGTCATACACCTTCATACAAAGTTTCGTTTCTCTAGCTTCAATGGTTTGGAAATTGGATTTTTGAGCGACCATTTTGGATGCAAGTTGATAATTTTTTAAATGTTTTCTTATATTGTCGTGAGCTACTTGTGATGGTACACCTTCATGTAAATTTTCATTTATCTAGCTCAAATGGTTTCTTGGGCGGTCATTTTGAATCCAAGATGGCAACTTTTCCAAAATATTGTAATATTTTCCTAAACTACTTGTCATAATACACCTTTATGCCAAATTTCGTATCTCTAGCTTAAACAGTGTGGAAAATGGATTTAGGTCCACCATTTTGGATCCAAGATGGCGTCTTTGGATACATTGTGTGATATTTTAGTAACTACTACTGATAATGTACCTTCATACCAAAGTTCATTTCAGTAGCCCCAGCGGTTTAGACTCTCTGTTCTAAGCAACAATAGGTTTGGCGGCCATTTTGGATCCAAGATGGCAACTTTTTCAACATTTTGCAATGTTTTCCTAAACTACCTTCATACCAAATTTCGTATATCTAGCTCAAACGATGTGGAAAATGGATTTTTAGGTCCGCCATTTTGGATCCAAGATGGCGACTTTTTCAAAATGTCGGATTTTCCCCATTACCTACTCATGTTCCTACACCTTCATACCAAATTTGTTGTTTCTAGCTCCAGTAGTTTGGCCTGTGAATATTGATCAGTGAATCAATGAGTCAGTGAATCAGTGAGTGACCATGGGGCTATATAAGGTACAGTATTATATGGACTCGCTTTGCTTCGTTGGGGGCGCCCCCAGACCGCCGTGGGAGCTGTACTCCCAACTTGGGCGTTTTGGGAGGTGCGCCCCCTTTACCGTTACCAGACGCTCTACGGGACTGCACCCCCACGGAGAGACTGCTACCCCAAAGGGGTTGTTTGCCACATTTATTGTAACCTACTCTTGGTCATACACTTTCATACAAAATTTTAGTTTCTCTACCTTCAGTGGTTTGAGAAATGGGCGGTCATTTTCGATCCAAGTTGACGACTTTTCGAACGTTTTCTTATATTGTCGTGACCTATTTGTGATGATACATCTTCATGTAAAATTTCATTTATCAAGCTCAAAACCGTGTGGAAAATGTTTTTTTTGGGGGGCGGCCATTTTGAATCGAAGATGGCAGCTTTTCCAAAATGTTGTAATGTTTTCGTAAACTACTCGTCATAATACACCTTTATGGCAAATTTCGTATCTCTAACTCAAACGGTGTGGAAAACGGATTTTTGTGTCCGCCATTTTTTATCCAAGATGGCGTCTTTGGATACATTATGCAACATTTTCGTAGCCTACAAGTGTTTGTGTGTCTACGTACTAAAGTTCATTCCAGTAGCTCGAGCGGTTTAGGCAGTATATTCTATACAATAGGTTTAGCGGCCATTCTGGATCTAAGATGGCGAGACGGGACCAAGACCGAGAGTTATAACTCAAGACGAGACCGAGACTTACCCCTCGAGACTCTCGTCTCGATAAAGACTATAAGCTTTAATTTCATGAATGTCGATAATATTAATTTAATGCTTTTGTTGAGGTTGTTTCATACTAGAAGAAGTCTCGTTACAATTAGTTTCATTCTGATAATTTTATTTAACATGTTATATTAAAGTTTTAAAATATGACTATAAGAAGTCAGTTATCAACGCCAAACTATTTTCTATTGCCTTTCAATAATAATACAAAAGTGTTGGAGATTGTTTCGGGGACAGATAAATAGAAACATTTATTTTAATCTGCGAGTTTTCATCCCCAAGCCTTCTCCCTGCTGATGGTCTTTTATTTCTGTTGACACTCTCCCATTTATATCAGCCTCTGCTAGACGGATCCCGTTAAGACTGTAAAGCATACGTCAGGAAACCAAACTGTCTAAATTGTAATATGGGTCTTTCCTTACACAATTTACTTATTATATTAAAAAAAAGAAAAGGAAGATTTTTGCAAAACTAACCGCTACCTTAGAAAAGATGGAGCCACTGCATTTCATATTTCTACGTATATGGAAACAAGTAAGTTGGAGCTCAGTCGCGGGACACCTCAACGGCATCTCAATTATCTTCGTAGCCTTGGTAGTTCCTAATGCTGCTCCTACAAATACAAGCCTAGAGAGTTCTAACTTTCAGGGAAGAAAGTTCATAATCAATTCAAGAGTTCGATCAATGCCGATGTTTTATTTTCGTTTTTCTTCATTGTTGAAATCGCTTGATTGTTGTTGTGGAGATGAAAACCTATAACAATTACTAAAAGAGAAAATAAAAAAATCGGCATTGATCGAACTCTTTGATTGGTTATGAACTTTCTTCCCTGAAAGAAATCTCTAGACTTAAATTTGTAGGCGCGACATTGAAATTTCGTGCAACGATAAAAATACATTAGACATATACGGGGGTAGTGCTGACATCTTTTGTTGGAGATAGTTGCTTTACATTAACCTTAACAGTGTACGTTCATTTATTTCTATATATCTGATTTTAAGAAATTGAATATTTTTTTATTTTATTTTTAACGTAACAGTTAAATATAATTTAGAAATAGCTAAACTTAAATATTACGTATACCAATTTCGCAATTTGTGATATAACATGAGTCCGTTTCCACAAGAGTAATATTTTGATGTGTCTCACTTATTGGTATTCTATATATCCTAACTAAAGCTTTAATTTATATTACTTTAAAATCGTAATGTTTTTCTCTCTATTTCAGAATATTATTTCTTATCTAAACCCCAAACTAACCATGTAACAAACTATGATAATATCATATTAATATTCTTGTTCGTCGGAAAGCCTGCAAATTCATTTCAAATAAGTCAAGGGACGGCATGTTTTTAAAATCTATATTCTTTCGAGACGAGACCAACGTGTCGAGACTCGACACCGAGACGAGACTGAGGCTTACAATCGAGACCAAGACCGGAATTTTCAGATCAAGACGAGACCAAGACTGTTCTAAAAAAAATCGAGACGAGAACGAGACTGATGCTAGTCTCGTCTCGATATCATCTCTAATTCTAACATAAGGAAATTCTATAACGAAATCTCATTCACTGTTCGTTTTATTTCCATAAAACCTTCTGTAAACAACATTTACAATAACTAAGATTGTCAAACATCTCAATTAAAACACTTTGAATATCGGAAAGATCCATTAAAGCACATTAAACTTCAAATTATGAAAATTAAGAACTTTTAAGCAGAGCTCCTCGAACTATAGGTAACACCAACTAGCGCTTGTTTCCCAACTCTCCGCTTGGTCTGGTAGTTAATGTATCGGGAAGATGATCCAAGAGGTCCCGGAATCGAATCCTGGCGTCGTTACTTTTACATATTTTTTTAAAAATATTTTTTTTTCTTTTTTATGTATATACGTATTGCGATAATTAATAAAAGCAGTGATTCATTATACCAAATAGAGGCGACTGAAAACTAGGATGTATATAAATAAACCAAGGGCTGGATGCACATCAAGCAAAGCGAGATGTGCAAGGGAGGCACGGTTTATCCGAAGGAAGCTGGGCGGCGCGAGCTGCGGAGGCACAACCCCCGGTTGGTGGTGGGCATACGTGAAAGTGCTGATTTCCCAATCCCTAAGGTCAGGTTCGGTTATGTATCTTTACATTTTCCGTTTCGAAATCCCCGGATCTTACGGTGGCGATGGCCGTATATTCCATTTTCATTTCATTTATTTCTGTCTTTACTTTATTAGAATAAACTGGCTCAAACCACAAGTTTGTGGCCAAGTCGCGGTTAGTTGATTCTGTGTTATAACATAAAAAATCTTGTTTTGGCATATCTAAACATGCAACATGAATATACACCATTTTTATACACACTTTTTCAACACCGAGTTTCCTATGTACTTGACTACTAACAGCCTGTTTTTCATTACACCCATACACGCGCGGGGTGATTTTCATCCCAGATTCTTTTTATTTTTTATTAACAATCCTTGGGAAAATAATGTTGATCATTTGTGCTTTTCTGTTCTTTATTTACTTTATTTAAAACTATTTGCTATATTTATTTCAATTATTTATATTTTATTTCATGCCATTATTATACATCATGCCATAAGCAACACACTCGTCTGTAATAATGGAAGTATAATTAAAAACGTATAGAATTCAATACAAAAACACTTTACAATTGAACAAAATAGTATGTTAATACAACAGCATAATCGACATATTCTGGGGACGGCAATGCAAAAACATACTGCAAAAATGTTACACAAAGACACGCGGCGAGGTGGAAAGCACTCGAGTACAATTTCAGATGGCGTATGTACAGCAGCCGTAGGTTCTACGAAACTGACAAACTTTGTTTTGCAAGCAATAAAGTGAAACATGTTCTTTTCCTATTTCCCTAAATTTAGCACATTTGTATTTATTGACTCTGAACGTTATATCCCTTCTTATTAACCAGAGATAATACAACACGCGAGCTAACAGGGGGCCAGTAAAAATAAAAAATAAAACAGATTTAGTATAATGAGATGTTCGCGGCTCCCGAAAATTTTGAACACTTATGAAATCGCACAGTTTAACTCAAGAAATATTCGCGAAATTTAGTCATTCTGAATCGATTAACAATATTCTGAGTTCCACTCAAGAAATTATAACTTTTTAATTCATTCATTCAAGAAAATAATACCTGAACAACCGGAAAAAAAAAATCGTCTTCATAATATATTTAGGACTCGTGTAGCGCGGAGAATATTAGAATGTAATCCACTGAATCATCCATAGATGGCAGCAAAGTTAAGACCATGGTTTGCCATCTAGCGGGAAAAAAATACGAACTACATGATCACAGCGGCATCCATTGTGTGCATTAAGAGGTATTAGTGCAAGATTTAGGTTTATTTCTAAAGTTTTAGAACGCCATTAAAAACAATTATTTATCATTTTAGTTACTCAAGAAATTTACCCTTGTACTCAAGATTTTTTTCCTTGTACTCACGATTTTTTTTAAACATTATCACTCACGAAATTTGAATATCTTTTTTCAAATAATTCTACTATTCCCAAGTATAATCTTCCCCTAGACCCTTTATTCGAACCCTTTCTATTATAGGGTCTTAGTCAGGTACTTACGGAATCCATATTAATGTATTTATATTGACGAGCAAGACGTCTAACTTTCGTTTCTAGACTCTCTTCATCGCATTCCTCTTCTGACGAAAGACAGGAATGGTACTTTCTTTTTCGTCCCTGTGAAGAAGAAAATGTAGGTAACTTTTACAATAAAAGAACATTTACAAAACATAATAATGATTACTCTGTAATTTATGAAGAGACTAGCTGATTTGCCCGCCCGTTCGTGCGGGGTGAATAAAATACGTGTCACCCCTTTTCACCCTCACACTTAGGGGTGTTAGCTAAGATAGCCGTTGTTAATGAATTGAGAGTCATGCCAAATTTGACCACTTGGAGGTAGTCAACCCGTCGAACAGTATTGTAATGTTGGTTGCAGCGTGCGTTGCTTTTAAACTTTCCATTACTGTTATCACCGTCATTGGAATTCAATGGACAATTAGATGGTCGATTACGATAATAATTTTAGAATCAAAGTGATATGAGAACTTCCTAGTCCGGTCCAGTGAACATGTGCGAACTACCATTCCAATGGGTCAAGCACTTTCAGCTGATGATAAAGCAACACAGTCACTTTCAATTTTTATAGTAGTAAATAGAGTGAAATATTATCCAACATACGTCGAGGACTTCGTATTTTCAATGGTAAAGTAGGTAGGTCCGATCCCCGCTGCCGGCCAACGTAACTAAAAATTTCCCATTTTTTATCTCAATTTCGCCAGGCGAATGCCGGCATTTTACCAAAACGAAGGCTCTGGCGATGGCATAAACCAGATCAAAGTTAATTCACTGAATTGTACGGTTATGAAACATATGTTAACTCTAGTATTTGTCAAGTATTTCTCTTTAGAGATCAGGGATAGGCACCAGTAGTCAACACGATCTAATTTGTCCTAGGAAAACAATAGAACATACTTCTCAAGTCTTGGCATTGGTCGATTCAGTCCTGTATCTGCTGACACGGGAAATACAATAAAAACTGAAGACAATTGGGTACAGCCAACACTTGAGGTTAAGCTATAGTTTATTCAACACTTATATTGTCTCATTATGATCACTGAGTAATGCACTTATTATAGTGCTCTGTGCCGTAGAGTTTTGTCCAGTTTCGATTGGCTGTTCTCACAGTAAGTTTGAATTTATTTAGGCCTTTAGGTATCTCAAAGCTTAGGCCGGGATAGAGTAAGGGAAAGAATGTTTGAAGATAATCCTGGCCAGGACCTATTTACTGCACCCCATCTTGACATTTGCCTGGAATCACTCAGTGCTCGAAGTGGCGGAGGAACGAGGGGGAACACCGTTCCCTTACTTTTTTAATTCTGGACTTAGCGTTCTCCTACTTTTTTTTTATTATTGTGAGCTCATTGCCTTCACTTTCAATAGTCAATCGTCACCACTAGGTGCAAGCGTGTCCTTACTTTTTTTAATCGACTTCGAGTACTGTTATCACTAAAGAAAAACCCTGGAAAAATCGCAGTCAGGATAGATGGCCGCTGGGATCGTTCCCAGGATCTTCCGGTTGCTAAGCAACGATCTATCAACTGAGCTACAGTCTTGATTTATTTGATCATGTTTAATCTGGTAAAGCTATAACAGTATCTTGTCACTAGGGCCGCCCAGGGAAAGTTTGGGCCACGGGGTAAATCAGGTCATTCTAAGTCATGCACGTTACCCCTACACCATCTTGCGAACTAGGTCATCAGGTCATTTTATTATTATACTAACATGACAAAAGTCAACGCTTTTTACAGCACTGTGCTTCCACCTTGTGGACGAGTGAACTGTTCTGAGTCTTTCGTGCTTTCATTCGAGCTGGGAAAATCGTGGTTCATGGAAGTGTTCCTCAAGCCCACTTTTATATGTTCGAAAGTTCTCCCGTTTTTAAAGCACTGTAAACCTTTGGAGATCAACGTGCTACTTAACCTTCAAGCGACGGACGGCAAGTTGACTATATTACATTAACTTCGAACAGAACTCAAAGTGCAATCTAAACGGAATAGCTAGACGAATATATATGTGGTGAAATTTTGAACCTTCAAAGACAGCTTGTATTACTGATCCTTCCGGCAACACTATATACAGGGTAACAATAATTCCGTTGTTAAATAGTAACATCTTGTACCTTTGGGCTTAACTTCAGAATATACACTACATAACAATAAAATGGGGGTTTCAGAAGCAAAGGTTTGCAAGTGACACTCAAAACGAAAAAAAATCTTTCGGGTTTATCCTTTATAAATTACACGAAATATATGTGACACATATTTCTCATGTTATTTATACCAGATAAACGGGAACGATTTTAATTTCTTTTTCATGTCACTTTCATCTTTCCCTAAATAAAAGAACACAAGAGTAATAATCTTGTGATAAGGACATACCATGACAAGCTAACGCAATTTTTTGTTAATTTTTTTTTTCCTATCACTTATGTGTAAATCAATTATAAATAACATGGACTGAAATTCACGTCGAAAAAGGAGTGAAAATGCATTTTTAAATGAAATGCGGGTTGTAGTGGTTTTGTTATCGTTGATATAGAATATTATGACGTCAGTAAACTGTGCTACATTGATTCCAAGTACTTGGATGCAATAACCGAGTTTCTGACTGTACAAAATGTTTGCTTCAAGAAGTATCTGTAAAAATGAGTTTCCTTAACAAATTTGGGTTACTATGGTAATGGACATTCATTTGGTAATTACGTCGTACAACCGCTATGTCTTTCGAACTTCTTCACGGAATTACTAAAAATGAAAATATTTAGGGAATGGTGTTGGGCACGTTACCGGGGGCGTAGAAACAACCTCACAACCCCCGTGCTGTGGGTGGGCGCACGAGCTTAGGGGGGCGCAAATGCTGTTGAGTCAATAATAATCAAGCGCGCACTAAATGTCAGTTGCTGAGAGGGATTGGGGTGAGGGTGGGAGGCTCAGAGCCACGCCATTGGACGTTACATATGGAGAGTAGATTTAGACTATGTAACAGTTAATCTTGTCTCGAGCAGTTTACTGGAAACATGTGAAAAAGAAATGAGAAAATGTTTCATTTTCGAATTTTTTCGATAACTGGCAACACAGCTGGCCGGAAAGCAAACAATCTTCTAGTAAATGACTGGATTCTATAATGTTCATAGCATGTAAAAAAAATATTAACACTACATTACAATAAAAAAATATGAGTATTGTCAGATGTAGCACTTTTGCTGTTTCGAATTTTTTAGTTTAATTTCTAAGGCCTTTAGAGAACTTTAGTTCAGACCGGATGGATGATGGGATGAATTGGTGGAATGAAAAAGCAGAAGAAAATGGGAATACTCCGAGAAAACACAGGTATACGGTGCCCACCACAAAACCCACATGACATGAGCAGGAATCGAAGCGACGACCCGTATCACCAGTGGTGAGCTATACCATTTAGCCACCGCGGCCCGCTTTTTGCCCTTTCAAATGAAATTTTTGCACGTACCTGGTGAACCCTCCATTTGTCGCATTGCTATCTTTGTTTATATTTCAAATACAATTGGATCCTAAATTCAGAATATGTAGCGGTTTTCTTTTCAGATCTCGTTGTTTTCGGTACAAGCCCGAAAAAAAAAGGAAATTTACCAAGAAAATAGTAAATTTCAAACTTTATGATGTTTGCCAACACGGATGCTAGTCCCAGAGAGACAAGTTGTTCTACAAATGCATAACTACGCATAATTCAGTGTTGATAACATAAAAAGCAATATTTAGGAGTAGGTTAAGAAAACAAAAGATGAGCTAGGTAATTCAAAGTTACCCTTAAATTAAAAACAGAGATTACTTATAAGAAGAAAAGGACTCACTCGCGTGCCGCAAGGTATCGTCTAATGATACACGAAAATAGTACGATGAGTGTTTATCTTTAAACAAACAAGTCAGGCGGAGTTAAATCAGAGGACTGTGCATATAAGCTATTGCCAGGCTTTAGCAGCGAGCATTCTATTTTGATTATCAATGTTCAAAAATTGTAGCGAGACATTTCAAACGACACGTCAACCACCTTCCTAGGCTTAGTTGTTCTTGTGTTGAAAATTACCCGCGCCCTGTATTCCGGAACCAGTCTCTGTGATCTGGATTATCTATACGGGTTTGAACCATGGAGGAATAAAATAGAAGAAGACGCCCAAACGTACCCCTACTTCGAAAATAAATTGAAGCCGAAAATGGCCGCCGCACGGTTGTATGTATCACGGTCCGCCATATTGCGTATGGAATAAAACTGAAGTATTGCATTTACAGACATGCAAATAATCAGATCATTCTTTATGCTTTTCTGTGATTTTTAAAATGGTAATGAGTTGTGTCGCTTTTGGATGCATAAACAGGTTCAAAAAGAAGAGTCCCAATGTCACATTTCACAGTCGAGTGTTAGAGAAAACTTCTGTCGAAATATAAAATGTTGATATAATAAATTGATGGCATGGAGACAATTAAAAGTGCTTTTCTATGCTTTTCATTATGCCGTCAATATGTTAATTCGAGAATTTAAAGAGAAGGATTACTTTTCTATTTTTTCTCATATTTTTAAATTAATAACAAGAATACTGACTAAAGGAATTGTTTTTCGTTATGCAGCTCTCGATGTTCACTGACAGTTTTGGTTACTCTTTATGTTGAGCTGTACAATACTTTATAAGCACTCACAAATTATCTGTGTATGTTTGTATTCTTTAACCATAATACCAAACCTTCACGTGTAAAATAAATGTGAAGTAAAAAGAGGAACATCTACGCCCTGAACGGATTTTGAACTCATAAAGCTGTGTCGGCCGCGTTCGCAGAAGAATTCCTTAATGAGCACATTTACCTATGTGGACAGGGGTCTTACGCAGTTAACGGCTACAGATGTCAATATTTTCATTGTACAGTGTTTATTCTGCTAGATTTTTTTCATTTAACCGCACCTGGAGTTAATTTAAACGTTACCTAAAAAGCAAATGTAAGTATAACAACATATGATATCGATTTCATATAAATATTATCTGTATGGTGTACATAAAACAATAGGGTTTCGTGGTTTTCTTCCATACGCAAGATGGCGGATGGCCGCACTGGACGATTGACGGGCGGCCATTTTCAGCTTCAAAATTTGGCAGCTTGGGGGTCTCCTTCTATCTAATTCCTCCAAGGTTTGAACTAGTCTCGGCGAGACCTTTTCATCGACACCTGAACCACCTACCAAACGCTAGAAGTTCCTAAGCTAAAAGTTGCAGACAGATGGACGAACAGAGGGGTTGTATAATATGCGGTGAAGTTGCTCACAACACTTGCTGATGAAGGCTAAAAGGCGTATAGAAGCAAACAAAGGGCGAATTAAGAGGGGAGCCCGTACCCCTCGAAAACTCAAAGAGTTTTATGAAAAAATAGTAGAACTTCAGTCGTAACTATATACATTTCGTGCCCACACATACTTAAACCCCCACAAAGCCGTTGGACCCGTCCCAAAAAAATCCTCTGAGTACGTGTCTGAACCTTGGAGGAATAAGATAGAAGGAGACGCCCAAGCTGCCAAATTTTGAAGCTGAAAATGGCCGCCCGTCAATCGTCCAGTGCGGCCATCCGCCATCTTGCGTATGGAAGAAAACCACGAATTCCCTATTGTTTTATGTACACCATACA
>JAGDQP010006111.1:53891-64801 GCA_022664845.1 Lepisma saccharinum | reverse complement strand
TAGGGTTGCCAACCAACCGGTATTCTACCGGTCTGGCCGGAAATTTTAGTATTTTTTTTCTATTGGGCCGGTGACCAGTACCAAGCTTACACCGACACTACTTCGACCGGTAATTTTCTGAACATTAGTTGACCATCTTACGCGTGTCTTTCAAGAGATTTTTCCTGCTACCAATATATAAAAAAAAACTAAAATCTCGGAGTCAATCTTTATTTTCATAATAGAATGCCTTCCATTAATTTTATCGTTTATTCTATTACCGCTTATTAACGAGATACAATTAATGTACTTTGTCTAGCGTATAGTACTTTTTTTAATTTACATCTAGAATAACAGCACGTGATATAAAATATTACCCTACAGATAGTACTTTTATATAGCTGTCAGAACTGAAATACTAAACTATGCTGGAGAAGGATAGCGCATTAAATATTTCTTAACTTCTTTCGTAAAAACTTATTAATTTCCTTTTTATTATTATGCAGGTATTTCACCGGTAGAGCTAAAAATTGTACCAATTTTGTGATTAAAATCTGTGGCCGATACAGAAGTCTCACCGACCTAACATATGACCGCTATTTTATTTATGAATTATGATAATCTCTGCCAGAGACGATAGTCAGATCTGGAATCCGAGTTTCCAGTTCGGATTTGCCACTCACCCTTTTCCAGGTCTGTTGGATGTTTTATTTTTATTTGTCCTGTTTGAGTAAAAGAAGCGGATTAATTTCTTTGCTATCCCTCTGCACAATTTATGCTAAGTATTCCCCCATTTTTTATTAAATTTTCTGGTAATAATCTTTTAGGTAGGCCTACATTATATGGCTCTAATTAGTTTCTTTGAGTTGCTGGTATTGTGGTTTACTTGATATTATATTTTCTCTGGGAAAATACATCATATTAATCACTTGCGTCAAGTTTTGAGCTGTTCAAGTTGAATTATTCTAGTGGGAAGTGGTGTTTTAGGTATTGTTCACTAATCCTGGTTTTCGATTACGTCTTTTTTCTGCACAAGAAGTTGCACATCTACTCTTCTGTGTTTTTTTCGGTCTGTTTCTATCCCCTGTGGTTTATGCAACCCCTCATACCTAGTTAGATGTGCCGGTAATTCTATTTCCGATGGTTGACAACCCTACCTCAAGGGGAAAAAATAACATTTTTTTTCTGTAAGATAGCTCATAAAATGCTTTTAGATAAAGAGACGGGCGATTTATTTCGATAGTTTGAACTGTACACTTCGCATAAGAAAAATTGCGACAGCGAACGCCGTGCAGTTAGACCACCCAAACGGCATCTTCTTATCCCATAATCGTGTCTGGTAAACAGACTCCCTCTTTCTCATTCCTTTGTCTCTCCCATAATAAAATCAGCAAATATCATGAGTACATGTTTTTTAAAAAAATATACATGTATAGTATCGATAAAATGAAAGAATAAAAGCGAGACGAATCAATATATTTAAGTTGATGGAGGGAGAAATTGAAACACACACAATGAAAAATTGAAACCGATGGATGTCTTTAGGCAGAAGCAGCGAAATGAGAGAGAGAGAAAAGGGGAGAGAAGAAGAAGAAGAAGAGAGAGAGTACAGATAAAAATATGGAATTCAAACGTAGTAAAAAAGAACCTAACATTATAAAGTTCAGTTCCCACAAATCTAACAGCAAAATAGAAGTGACTTTTGGATTTTATATTTTTTCAGGGCAATTCAAATATATAAACGGGTGCTTGAAAATCCATTTAGTCACTTTCAAAATGGAGACCAAACTTGGTGGTCAGATTAAATACTCATGATTTCCAGTGAAACTGCGGAGTCTTGAGACACATCTAGGATAATGTCAAAAGGGTAACACATATCCTTTGTTTGCGCGGGCTTCGATTGCAAATTCGGTGGAGCTTTTGAACGTACTGGTTCGGAATACATTGTAATCAGGGATTCCGCCAGGAATTTCAGATTGGGGGTGTGAAGTCAAAATTGGGAGGGAGTACGTAGAGTTTTGCACTATTTCTATAAACTTTTGTCCGCAAAAAGTTAAAGTTGGGGGAGTATCTCGAGGATTTGGGTTGACACCCACCCCACAGGTGCCGGGTTCTGGCGGAATAACTGATTGTAAGAAACCCAGTAGATACCGTAGGCCATACCTTCTATTCCAGACTACTAATGCAAATTGAACATAAAAAGAAAATGAATGAATGATAATTTTTCTTCTTAGTTTCTATCAGATACAATTTTAATGTATCGAAACTGTATCAAAATTTAAAATTTTCGAAAGCAAAATTAGCATGTTCCTAATATTCAAACTAAACCTTACAAGTTCCACATTTCAAACGAGAAAAAAACACAATTAACAGTTTGGTGATAAATTATAGGATGGAAACTATTTTTGTGCCAAACTAATATAAAAACAGTTCTCTTCATATAGCCAAAAAAGTTCATTCCATCTACTCATATCTTAAACATTATCTGTTCTGGACATGCCACTCTCTATTCCACCTATTGCAAATATAACGTTCTAATAATTACAACATTAATGAACTAGTGTTTATAACAATCCGCACAGATGGAATGAACACGGCAGAGCCAAAACGGGTCACCAGCTGTCGGGGGATGCTGGTCAATTTTTGGACTGTGTCATCGCGTTTAGATTCGAAGCCATTCTGGCCAGGTGATTCGATTTAATTTTGATAACCCGGA
This sequence comes from Lepisma saccharinum, assembly GCA_022664845.1. NCBI lineage: Eukaryota > Metazoa > Arthropoda > Insecta > Zygentoma > Lepismatidae > Lepisma > Lepisma saccharinum. The sequence goes on along the minus strand of JAGDQP010006111.1, from coordinate 62,106 downwards.
GGTTGAAGAAGAGGTTTTAATTATTTCATTGCGATTGAACAGTGTTTATTTCAGGGGTGACCAAGACCGGAGATGTTACCCCGAGAACACGAAAAATACGACGCAAAATTCCCAGTTAAATATATTTCCAGGCCCTATCACTGGGTTATCGAAAGTGGCCCGGAATAGGCTCTGGAACACGTTCAAAAAGAGTAAAGTAAGGGAAAAATAAAGGTGAACAGAGAGAGAGAGAGAGAGAGAGAAGAAGAAGAAGAAGTGGAAGACGCTGCGAAGACACGATAACAATACATTAAGAAATAGAGAAAGAGAAAAAGACCAATGAAAAGCATGAAAACTACATTATCATTATGCTAAATAACACTAGTTCTCTCGGATTCTTACCAGTGATGCTTCGTAAGTTCTCCAACCCGGAGATGAATCTATATTTGAATACTTCAGTTTATGCGAAAAAGAAACTGGCTGATGGTGAATCGAACGGAGGTTTTCAAATTGGAAATCTAGCACGATAGCGATACTCCACAAGTGACTCTACTAAAAACGTGTTTAAAAAAATCGTATAGTGTTTCTTTCTAAGGATAATAAGATGAAAAGTGGATATTTCAGATCAATGACGTGATCTTAACTGTCCTGGTAACCCCCAGAGACTTGATTTGGACTTATCCAACCAACATTCGTAAATCGTCTTCCTCTGTATAGTGACTCAGGTATTTTATTCCACAGTCTGAAGGATTTTCCGTTTTGTATGAGAAGTTATGATTGGATTCTTCACGATCGCTTTGTAAAAAAAAAACTGGCTTATACAGGGTTTGCACCTATGTTTGTTCGCTTTAGTACTGAAAAGTTCAGCACGTTTCCCCTATTCCATCTTGCCACCTAAAGCCATGAAGAAATGTACTAAGTTCAGAGCTAATATTTGGAAATAGCCACCATCGTCCTGTAAGTTGTTTAAACCAAAATGCACGCTAAAATTTCTTTATTCAATCACTTATAGACAAATTAGTGCCCACTAATATCCGAAATAAAAAGTTCAGGACAAATGAAAGGAACAATAACAGCTCATGCAGTTTTTTGCGCCGTGGAAGTTCAAAGGCACGCTTATAGGAATAATAATAATAGAAGAGAAACAGTGTGTGTGCTCTTTAGCATAATGATAATGTAGTTTTCAAGTTTTTCGTTGATCTTTCTCTCTTTCTTGATTTATTGCTATCGTGTCTTCGCTGCTTGTTTCTCTTCTTCTTCTCTCTCTATTAATATTTATTTTCTCTCTTACGTTACACACTCTCTCTCCTTGTGTGCCTGTTCCAGAGCCAATTACGGGCTTTTTTCGATGATCCGGTGACAGGTCCTGACCCAAACATAAGTGACTCGGTAACTCGACTGAACCGGTCTGGAAATATCTATTTAACTGGGAAATATGGCGTCGTATTTTTCGTGTTCTCGGGACAACAACTTCGGTCCTCGTCACCCCTGAAAGAAACACTGTTCAATCGCAATGAAATAATATTAAAGCCTCTTCTTCAACCTCTAGGTTATCAGATCTAAATCCAATCACCGGGTCAGAATGGGTTCAAATTCTAAACCCGATGACAAAGTCCAAAACCTGACCAGCATCCCTTGACAGCCGGTGACCTATTTCAGCTCTGCCGTGTTCATTCCATCTGTGCGGATTGCTATATACACTAGTTCATTAGTGTTGTAATTATTATTATAGAACGTTATATGCGCAGTAGGTGGAATAGAGAGTGTCACGTTCGGAACATAAATTTTAAGATGTGAGTAGAAAATGCCCCACCCCTTTTTTTTTAGCTATTTCAAGAGAAGAACCCCTTTTATATTAGTTTAGCACAAAATTCGTTTCCATCCTATAATTTATCAATATACTATTGAATGTGTTTCTTTTTTTCACGTTTGAAATGTGGAACATGTAAGGTTTAATTTGCCTATAAGGAACATTTTGCCTAATTTTGCTTTTGAACATTTGTAACTTTTCATTTTCATACATTTTGGATACGTAATTTTGGGTCTCTCGGATAGACATTAAGCAGAAAAATTGTAATTCATTCATTATCTTTATATGTTCAATTTGCATTAGTAGTCTGGAATAGAAGGTATGGCCTACTGTATCTACTGGGTTTCTTACAATTAGTGATTCCACCAGACTACGGCACCTGTGGGGTGGGGTATCAGCTCCAAATCCTCGAGATACCCCCCAATTTTAACTTTCTGCGGTCAAAAGTTTATAGAAATAGTGCAAAACTCTACGTACACCCTCCCAATTTTGACTTCACATCCCCAATCTGAAAATCCTGGAGGAATCCCTGATTACAATGTATTCCGAACCAGTACGTTCAATAAGCCCCACCGAGTTTGCGACCGAACCACGCGTAAACAAAGCGTGTGTGTTACCCTTTTGACATGATCCTAGATGTGTCTCAAGACTCCGCAGTTTCACTGAAAATCATGAGTATTTAATCTGACCACCAAGTTTGGTCTCCATTTTGAAAGTGACTTAATGAGCTTTTCAAGCACCCTCTAAATATTCGAATAACCCTAAAAAAAAAATATAAAATCCAAAAGTCACTTCTATCTTGCTGTTAGATTTGTGGGAACTGAACTTTATAATGTTAGGTTCTTTTTTACTACGTTTAAATTCCATATTTTTATCTGTACTCTCTCTCTTCTTCTTCTTCTTCTCTCTCCCTCATTTCTCTGCTTCTGCCTAGACATCCATCGGTTCCAATTTTTCATTGTGTGTTTAAATTTCTCACTCCATCAACTTAAATATATTGATTCGTCTCGCTTTTATTCTTTCATTTTATCGATACTAATACATATATATTTTGTAAAAAAAATGTGCTCATGATATTTGCTGATTTTATTATGGGAGAGACAAAGGAATGATAAAGAGGGAGTCTGTTTACCAGACACGATTATGGGATAAGAAGATGCCATTTGGGTGGTCTAACTGCACGGCATTCGTTGTCGCATTTTCTTTTTTTTTTTTTTTTATTTGAACAATTTTCATAATACAATATTATATAATAGCGTGGTTGTTTTGTTCCATTGGTAGGATCTTTTAGAAAGATCAAATAGTATTTTAATTTTGTAACTTTTTTTTTTTTTTTTTTTACAACAGGAGTGTGGTTTTAAAGAGGAATTAGTTATGTTTCTTATTTGGGTCTTACTAACGTTTGTCCATTTTTGTAGGAAGAAATGACCCTTCTCTAGTTAGCCTCCAGACGCTGGGTTCGATACAAATGATGGCAGGCAAAATGCATATGTATAGAATGGCTCTAGGGTTAACCTCCATGGTTTGTGTACTAATTTGATTCAAAGCACTAAGGGGTCTCGTATAATGTATCAGAACGACATACATGATATTTGTGTAATAGAATAGGCAACTAGACCCTGTACATTTTCCGAACTATCAAGTGATACAGTGTAATTTGGGGGAATGACACAGGATGTGCGATTTTACACGACATAGACCTCGAACTGCAGCACAAACATAGGCAACAAACGTCACGTATAACTAATGCTTACTTACTTACTCTATGGCTTACGGAACTCGCAAGTTCATCGTCGCAGTAACAAACGTTTACCATAGGATTCTATCCTGAGCAATATTAAGCCAGTTTCATCACAAACACCTACTTCTCGAAGATCCCTTCTAATATTGTCCTCCCAACGTCGTATCGGTCTTCCCAACAGTCTCTTTCCCCTCCGGCTTACCAACCACGATGGAATATAATCTTTGTTTTTAATATAACTAATGTTATGTTAATTAAATATTTTTAATAGAAGCCTATGGGCAAACCTTGATTGAGGAAAGAAATGCTTTTTTTCACACGAGATCTGCCACTGGTCTTAGAAGAAACAGAAGGTAATGTCATTCTGTCGGGGAATTTCAATTGCACTTTAAATAGGCAAAAATCAGAACCTCACAATCTTGTGTCCCACATTTCTCAGTATTTAGTCTCAGCTTTTGACCTGATCGATATTTGGCCATTTCACAAAAAATAATAAAGGGTGGAGTTTTGTGACAATCCGTTCACGTAGTCGTATTGACCGATTTTTGGCAAGTAGTTAATTGGCGAAACAGGTAACGAACATTGATGTAATTGGAGTCCCTTTAACAAACCATAATGTGGTGGTTATGACTATCAAATTCACCACTACAAACGTATGGGAGAACGAAACTTTGGTATTTGAATATTCAACATTTGCAAAGAGAGGAATTTGGGACACAATTTAGAAAATTATGGCAGGATTTACGCCATAATTTTTAGTCAATACTTATTTTTAGAAGATAACGTATTTTGGTTCCAGTTACTGTTAACATGTAAGTAACCACAGCTTTCAGTGTTTTGGTTTCCTCCAGTTATTAAGTTTTTCTTCAATATTTCAAATTTGTATCTTGTGCGCTTTTTGCGGAAGTCAATTCAATTACAGGTCACACTACTAATACAATAATTTGGCCCTCTAAAGACATAATATTTACCAAGTGTTCCAATACTTTTAGAATATTGATACGTCTCTAAACCTGAGCGAGTGTGACTGACCACCACACCTCACTTGGTACCGTAGGTCGAGAATATATGGAGCACTACCTCAACATCCCCCATTCGTCGTTCACCGTGCGTGTGTATCGCACAGGAGATAGCATTACCTTTTTTCTACTAAACTTGAGAGCAAAAGCATTTACTTCAAACACTACTTGCAGGGTATTAATTTAAGCACCATATCCTTCTTTCTTCACCTTTTATGAAATCATCTCAAAGCCCTGTTCCCTTGAAGAAGTGACTAGAGCGAAGTATTTAATGATTTTTCTGAGTGTAATATGAAGATGAAACTAACCCTCTCCGAGACCTTGTAAATATGAAGTACGATTGAATTTACAGGGAAAATGACAACCGTTTATTATATTGATTCGGACACGTGAGGATATTACCACAGCAATGAGACGTGAGATCATTGGCAACATGTGCTGGATTCTTTGGAAGACTACCTCGAAGGACTGTAGATGCCATACGTTTTCTATCGATACAGATTTCTATGTAGTTCAAAATTCGTACAATAAACCTTAACATATATCGCGATCTTTGTATATTTTAAAATTTCTTGCTTCCCCCACATTATCCTGAAAAAAAAAATTGTTGCCATTACTTTTGACGTAACCCTCGTACTTACAGCTATTTCTTGTTATCCTTTATCAGCTTGTAACCTACAGCACATTGAGAAATTCAAAAAAGGTACATAGAAAACAAAAGAACACTATTTCATATGTACATAGTAGTGTATAAATTCCATGTGTAGCTTACAGTTGGGTCTACTCGTATCGCTGCTGAATTTCTAATTTTACACTATCATCCAATTCTAGCCCTTGTATATCAAAACCAACATATCCGATGAAATCTATATTTTTGATTGCATAAACAAAAGACGGATACGAAATGCGGATTATCCAAAACACGTCCTTTACTGACCTGGAAATGTTTGAGGTCTTTAGATATACGTCTTTCACAGTGTTAGCAAAAAATCGTCGTCTCCATCAATATTAAAAAAAATCTATTTCCCTCAACGATGTAGCGCTTTCAAGAAATTTTATAGCTGCATCAGGCGTTACAATCAATCCAAGACCAGCAGTTAACAAGCTTGGTGATGCTATCGGTTTGTTCCCACTGCCCCAAGTAAGCCTCAGAGATAATATTTTCAAAGTTATTAATCGTGGACAATCAGTTAAGAAAGGAGACAATTATAATTGCATATTGGTTGTTTAAGACGTTACAACAAGGTTTGTTATATTTGTGCCGTAAGTTGTAAAGTAATTGATTAAATCATCTTTAAGGAGCGATGAGAAATGCACGTTGAAATATGCAAAGGAGTTGTGTTTGGATGCTAACATATCTATCATTCTAAGTTGCTTGTCTGTCAAATTTTGCACATACACCGAATTCAATTTCCAACTGGGTAACTCAACTACCTCACCATTTAGCTGATATTTTTCATACAAACCATCGAATAAATTATCCAAAGGTGTTCCCAGATTTTGTATGTTGTCCACAAGTTCTAATAAGGTTTCTACCCCTTTGGTTGTCACACCAGTATGACATAGGATGATACGTCTCAATGAATGACAAAATTGAGTCTTGTAACATAAAAAGAGCACGAATGATGTCGCTTTCCTTTGTAAATACACTCCTTTAAGATACTTCTTGTATCTCGTCCGAAGCCTTCAATGAGTTCTGGATCATCTGTCAATTTGTCCTGCGAACGACATTCCCAAACTTATGTTAGAAGATCTATACCTTTGTCAGTTATCTTGGATTGGCAGACATTTAATGTCTGAAGATGTTTAGCGTTTTTTCCTATTACACGCAACATCTCGTCTTTGCAGAGTGATCCAATGTGAAGACTGATTAAACTATTACTGTTTCTCAGGGTTAAATGTAGCAGTAGTTGTTCACATATGGAAGTCCATGACCAAGTGGATTCTAGCCAAGGCAGTGAAAGATGTTAGAAGTTGTTTCCTTTATTAACAAGGCATCGGATAAACTGCTCATAGTATTTTGCTGGAAATATTGGAACACAAATGCGGTCTATGCCTGGTGACAGCAAGATTTGCAGGGAGAGAAGAGAAATGGGATAAGTACAGGTTCCATACACACATTCTGGGCGTGAACACAATCCTTGTTCCAAAAGTTCAAATCGAACAGTCAACGGTAGTTGCTGAAAATATTTTCTCACCTCTCCTACTTGATGTAAATTTACGAGTCTCTGATGAAACTCTGCAATAATTTTTATGCACCGAGAAGAAATAGTCTGTAGTGACAGACTGATGATGGATGGACGGTATGTGTATCCCAGAAATGTTCTTCCTTTATTTTTTGTGCTTTTTAATGGTATGGAACAAGGTTTAGTGGAAGGATGTCACGGCTACAGTAAATTTGGAATTCGAAGTCAATTTTCAAATTCATTTTTATGAGTATCCATTGATTCACATTATTTGTTTGTTGTTCAGTTTCATTGTTGGATTTAAATATTTAGCGTCAATAAAGCTTTACTAGTATTCATTGTTGTACCAGTGTAATTAATTTGCTGATGGATAGAGAAAAATCTATTACATCGTCATACAAGAGAGCTACAAGAAGTAAGGACCACGAACGGCAACAAGTTCTTGGAGGGAAATATGAAGTTATTCATAGATTATTAGCTTGTCCCACAGATATGTACCACTTACAAATGTTAAGTAGGTAAAATCAACAATATCTGATCAGTCAAATTTGTCTCCTCCTGCACCCATACACGTTTGCCGTCACTCTGCAAACGACTAAGATTCCATGTATTTGAATTTTATTTGTGGCTTTTAGGCATCTCAGACTCAGGTCGGTAGGATTTGGAAGGTAGTTGGCCAGGGCTGTACTCACACCTCCTAATTATTATTAACAAAATACCTAACAAATCAGGAACTACACACCGTTGGAATTTTCAAATTTTGAAACGAAACCCATCTAATACTTACTTATGAAATTAACTGTTTTGAAGCTAATTCATTCAGTCGACAAAACTTAGGGCGGCATAGTCCAGGATTTCAAATTTCTCAACTTAGGAATTAGTTCATTTGATAAGATATTCTCAAGTATTATCTAGCTCACTTTCCAAAATACAATTTTGATTGCCGTTAATTGTTCATTAGTTTTAAATATATTAAAAATGGTTCCTGATTACCAAGTGCTCTTAAAACGAATCTCAATTTTTAAAGGCTTTTAGGAAACTTTGGCTCAAACCAAATGGATAAGGATGGGAGAATTAGTGGAAGAGCGGGACGGCCCCGAGAATACCAAAGTATACGGTGTTTGTCCACCACAAAACCAGTTGGAACTACCGTCGGGGCACACGTTCTACTTTAAAGGAATAGAAAATGGAAAACCGACAGGCGTTGGCTTTATAATTAATAAAGACCTGAAATCACGGATCACAGAAATTGAAGGAATTTCAGATAGAATCGCACGGGTAGTAGTAAAGATAAACAACAGATACAGTATGGAAATTATACAAGTGTATGCTCCAACAACCTCACACCCGGAGGAGGAAATCGAAGACCTATAATAGGAGATACAAAAGATTTTGGATAGTAGCAAATCGCATTACAAAATTAATGGGAGACTTCAATGCGAAAGTAGGAGCCAAGCAGAGCAGTGACACGAAAGTTTCC
>JAGDQP010006111.1:20653-53791 GCA_022664845.1 Lepisma saccharinum | reverse complement strand
AGATACAGTATGGAAATTATACAAGTGTATGCTCCAACAACCTCACACCCGGAGGAGGAAATCGAAGACCTATAATAGGAGATACAAAAGATTTTGGATAGTAGCAAATCGCATTACAAAATTAATGGGAGACTTCAATGCGAAAGTAGGAGCCAAGCAGAGCAGTGACACGAAAGTTGGAAACTTTGGATTTGGCAAAACAAACAAGACAGGAGAGAAGTTAGTGGAATTCTCAGAAGCCAAAAGACTGTTCATTTCCAATATACTTTTCAAGAAACCGACCCGGAGAAAGTGGACATGGAAAGGCCCAAAAACAAAATAGAATACGTTCTATCGAATAATAGGGAAATTCTGCAAGACGTATCTGTTCTGAACAGTTTCAAAGTCTCGAGTGATCATAGGATGGTGAGATGTAAGCTGAAAGTAACTAAATACTAGACCTGAGAGAAAGAAGCTTATCAGAGGAAAACCGCCACTTTTAGATCTGGAAAATCTAGGGAAAAATAGAAAGACATTCGAGATAGAACTAAGCAACAGATTCAGCGCCTTGGAAGAGTTAGAGGATGAAGATGTCAATAACAGAAACAAAATACTGACCGAGATAATAAGAGAAACAGCCAAGAAAATAGCATGCACCAGAAAGAAAAAAAGAGGAAAATTACATAAAGAGGATTGAATATAGAAGAGGAAAATTCAGTCCGACTACTTTCCGGACGGACCCTGTATATAGAACAAAAAGAAACGGAAGGAAGAATGTAAGAGAGGATGTACGAAGATATAACGAAAATCTAGAAACAAATACAATCGAGGAAAACAAGAGCCTGAAGAAAACCAAACAGCAGGTCATGATAGGAAAAAAAGCAAATAATTGCAGTTAGGAGACCAGACGGGACCGTAACACGAAATAAGGAAGAAATTATAATATTTTAAAAATCCTGCAGATAATTGTACTACTCTGAAGAAGAGTTAGGAAATGAAGACTCAGAATAAAATGTTGTAGATGTTCCACACGTAATGAAACAAGAAGTGGATAAAGTACTTCGAGGGATGAAGAACGGAAAATCGCGAGAAGATGGACTCACAGCAGAGATGTTTAAATGGGGAAGTGAAAAGATGAAAGAGGAACTTGCGATATTATTCTCAATGTGCCTGAGGAAGAGAGAAATACCCTCAAGTTGGAATGATGCTGTTATATTTTTTTTGTTCAAGGAAGGGGACAAAGAACGCTTCGAAAACTAGACCAATTAGTTTACTGTCAGTCATATACAAAATGTTCACCAAAGTTATTTTGAATCGTATTGAACGAGACTTAGATTTTAACCAAGGAAGGGAACAAGCCGAATTTCGTCGTGGATTTAGCACAATGGACCACATTCAAACATTGAATGAAGTTAAGGAAAGGACTAATGAATATGAACTTCCACTATGTTTGGGATTCGTAGATTTTGAAAAAGCTTTCGATTCGGCCTCCTTGTCAGCAGTACTTAAATCACTTGGAACATCAAGGCATCGAAAATGAATACACAAAGCTACTGCGAAACATTTATTCGACTGCCACATGTCATCAGACTACGTCAAGAAAGTGAACATTTAAAGTTGGAAATGCGCAAGGCAAGAAGATTCAATTTCTCCAAAACGGTTTTCTGCGTTTCTGGAGAGAGTGTTCCAAAATTTACACTGGGATGAAGTTGGAATTAAAATTAATGGCGAATATCTTCATCACCTACGGTTCGCTGATGATATAGTCCTGTTTGTTTCAAGTGCAGAAGAACTGAGTAATGAGAGTTCGAAAATAGGCCTTAAACTGAACTTAAGTAAAACAAAAGTCAGGTACAATCAACATGCTGCAAAGAGAGAAATAAAGATTAGTGGAGAGACAATAGACATAGTTGATGAGTATGTTTACCTAGGCCAGCTCAAAATATCGAATGCCAAGTTGGCTGACGAAATAAATAGATGTAAAATGGCGTGGAGTTCGTTTGAAAGACTAAAGTTCAGTTTCAAAAGCAAACTACCAATGTGTCTGAACCGTAAAATTTATAATCAATGTGTCTTACCTGTGATGATGTACGGCTGTGAAACTTGGACACTGAATGCGCAAACGACTAAAAGATTGAGAGTCACACAAAGAGCAATGGATAGATGCATGCTAGGGATAACCAGGAGGGACAGGAAGACAAGTAAACGGATTCGCGCACAAACAAAGGTAGAGGATGTAATCAAGACTGCGAAGATGATGAAGTGGAAATGGGCCGGTCACATAGCTAGACGAACAGATGGAAGGTGGACGACTAATGTACATTAGATTTCTAGAGAGAAGAAACGATCGAGACGACGCCCAAATGCAAGATGAGTAGATGAAATGAAGCATTTTTTAGGAGCTACATGGATGAGGATAGCAGCAGACCGAGGTATGTGGAAAGGGGGAGACCTTCATCCAGCAGTGGATAGAAAACGGCTGAATATGATATATTATATATAATTATTAAAAAATAATCTCCAAAGGGAACTAAAAAAATTAAGAACCAAAAGGGGTGGGGGAATATCAAACAATCCCTAATTTCTGGAAGACTTTCTCTGCTCTTCTCTTTCCAGTATGTCTTCCCATTCCTCATTTATGCTCAAGCAACCATTCCAGTTCACAGCTTTATCTCCAGTTTCCCTAATTCTCCTAGCTTCTTTCCACTTCCTCACCAACATCCTTTCCTCTTGTTCTAGTATCTTCGCCCCTTCCGTCTATATCATGGGCCTCTTCCTGTACATGTTTATAAATAGGATTTCTGTCTCTTTTCAATCTTACGTCATCCTTGTGTTGCTTAAGCCTTTCCTTTATTTTTCGTCTCTCCTATATACACTGCCTCACAGTTCATACACGGAACACTATATCTAAGAGACGCAGACTGTTGACATTGAAAGGAAATAATGAACCCTTATTCCACGCACGCAAACACATGGACTCTTATAACGGCCTAATTCAATACAGAACTTGACCAGACGCAAAATTACTTTTGACGGATGACTTTCAATCCTATTTCGTTTAGGAAGTAGTTTCCTCGACAACAACACGAATGGAAAGCCAAATGGTCTTTGTACCTCCTGTTCTATATTTACGGGGTTTTACTGTATAACGTTTTTTTTTATTTCTTCTTGTTCTATTCAATGTTTTGAGTAATTTACTAATTACACCACCCTCCCTTTCAGGCAATAAACATTAATCGAGCGATGGTGTCACTTGTAAATATATGTATATATTTGGGTATTAATATTTCATTTTATTGTTTAAAATTGGGAAAGTAAACTTTTTTATTATGCTTGTTTATGCGGGCTGGCATCAAATTGGCTGCTAAAGTAATATAAGCAACCAAACAACAGATAACAGCTCGCGCGTTATTGCTTTTGGTAATTTATTTTTATTATGTTTTTTTTTTCTCTTGAGGTAAACAGCCATGAACTTCTGTAATTCTGTCCTTTCTAAGCAAAGAAGGGAAAGATGTTACGTATATCTGCATCCACGTGTAATATCTCTGTAAGATCTTTTATTTTTTATTAGTCTTGAGTTACCAACTCACGTTGCAGATCCTCATGTCGCATGGTATGTACACATGAGAAGTAAAGAAACAGTGCCAATAAATAACAAGGATATAATATTGACACGAAGTCTAAAGATCCGAAAGAGTGAGTTGTTAAAGGAACATTGTTAAGTGTAAGATAAAATTAATTGTATGGGCGCTAACAGCACTATGGCTTACGCCCTTCCCGAACGTTGTGTGTTCAGACAGACACTTCGTTGGATTTTTGCTAAATATCTGAATCTCTCTGTACATCTCGCTGAACTCACAAGGAAGGATCACGGTTCTTAAACACACAAATCCTATTCACACCTAAAACATCGCAAGCAATATAACGAGATATGTAGATTACCAATATTTAAGGTGCCATGGTCCAGGGGGAGGGGAGCTAGGGGCTCCGGAACTTCGAATGTCACAAAAATGTATATATAAAGGCAGTTGTGAGGTTTTAATGGAAGATCTTAAAAACGAGAAAAGTAATCAAAATAGAACTTGCACAACATATAACTGACCACAAGTAGTAACAAAAACCATAAGCAGTGTTGCCAACGCAGAAGTTTTTTTTAAATAGAATTATTTACCAATTAATGCACAGTGGAAAAGTACTGGCACTAGAAAAGAAAATAGTACAAGTTGGTTGCAGATATATGAGCTGAAAGTTGTCGGGTTAGAAAATATATGTGGAGACACAGGCCAATATGCTGGTATCTGGAATAACAGTAAAAACGCTAATCAGCACGTATACTACCGAGGGCTGGGGAATAGTGAAAGCATTGTCACCAATGAATGGAACCACGTGTCAAGTAAGATATATTTAAAAGGCACTAGTAACAAACAAAAGAACATTGTGAACGTTGGTACCATGGTGTTGCAATCTTCGTGTTGGTTTGATAAATCTTCTAGTTTGCAACACTGTGCAACCAACTTGTACTATTTTCTTTTCCAGTGCCAGTAGTTTTCCAATGTGCATTAATTGGTATATAATGCTATTTAAAAAATTGTAACTTTGTTCTGCGTTGGCAACACTGCTTCTTAAATGTCCACACTGTTTATGGTTTTTGTTACTACTTGTGGTCAGTTATATGTGGTCAGTTTTATTTTGATTACTTTTCCAGTTTTCAAGATATTCAATCTACTTGCATTCATATACATTTTTGTGACATTCAAAGTTCCGGAGCCCCTACCTCCCCCTGGACCATGGCACCTTAAATTTTGGTAATATACATACCTCGTTATATTGCTTGCGATGTATTACCCTTCCTTGTCAGTATAAATATTCTAAGTTCTGTTTCTTATTTTTGGGAAACTTACAATACTTGGCTTCTAAGTTTAAGAAGCACTTGTACTCATTTTTGCTGTACTTAAACTCGAACGCTAACTTCAATAAATCATATATTGGAAAATTTGGAGACTTTTGTTTTACGAAAATGGAACTCACGTCATACGGCAGCAAATTTCTTTGATAGCTGGTGCGGCCAACCTTTAGATATGTAACACTCCAGCTGGGTAAACGTTTTGTCAAACCATGTTTATCGTTATTTATGAATTATGCCATTTGAATCCCACATAAATAGTAATAAATTCCGTACAGTTTAATTCAAATTTATGTCAATATAATTACTGTTCTAATATTTTATGCCCTTGATGTAATATACTGTAATATTTAATAGTATTGTTCTTTGGTGTGTAGTGTTGTAATTGTTCCTGTCTTTTTTATCTTTTCTCAAATTATCACGAAACTAATGCTCCACTTCTCCTCTGTGGTATTACCAAAAAAGAACTCAATAACTGCAGAAGCTAAGATTCTCCTTGAATCTATGTAAAAACAGTATTAACAATATTGAATTGAATTTTTAGTTTCTACCTATTATCTGTAATAATGCACCAATCTGTGTACGAAACGAGATGATCTCAGAGGTATGAACGTAGTCTTAACTTGCTAATCTGGGTTCACTGGACGACTTACATTCTGATATTAGAACGGATGCATCTTCAACTATGTCCTTTACTTTTGGAAATATTTTTTAAGTTATTATATTATGCCGAAACCTCCAATATTAGCATCATCAAATAGTTTGGGGTGTTAGTAAATGACGCATATAACCTTAGGTTAATGATACACGAGCAGTTAAAACGTGACTGTTTTGCCGCTAGGAATCGCATCCTAAAACTAAATGTTTGTTGTCAAGTTAAGAAAAACAATCTCGTTTACACGAACGTTTCACCGTTACCTCTGCTCATGTTGTAGCGTCAAAGGCGGTCGCAACGTACGACGTCTAGCGGTAGAAACGCGAATCAAACTACCAGTTTTGCTGTCAGGGTACTAGCGGCTAGACCGTGACACTAACTGCCAGTCTATAGAATGGTAGTGCTTTGAGCTCTGTTTAACAACCTCGGTTTGATGGTCGGTGTGACTTCCAGAAGTCTACGAGTGGCAACTAACGGAAAACGGCCGCTGTTTTACTACTCTTGTGAAATCAGTCTAGATGAGCAATTAAAACGAGGCTGTTTTGTTGCCAGAAGCCACAACTTCAAACAAAATGTTGATTTGAAATCAAGTTTCATCAATACGAGCGTTTAGACATTTTCTCTGTTAGTGTTGAGCAGCCACTGGTCGTCGCACTGCCTCTGAAAAACAGTTGGGACGTCTAGCGGTAGAAACATGAATCAAATTCCACGAGAAGAAAACAGTTAAGTTGCCGTATCACGTCACAAGCAGCACGAGTAAAAGCGGCAATGCCGTTGTATTTTAATTGCTCGTGTGTAGAATCAGCCGTACGCTCCTGTTTTAGGAGCGCGCGTTTGTCTTCATGAAATAAAATCAACGATGCAAACAAGACTTCAAGAGTAATACTAGCAACAATTTAATTAATTTGGTAAACAAGTAAAAGAAAAGTGTTTTGAAAAAATATTCAAAAATTATGAAATGTTTTGTTTTCTTTAATATTTAAAACCCGCACTCTTTTAAAAAATACAATGAAGAGAATAAGTGATGTATATTTTCTACTTAGATTAACGAGCCTTTGATAAGTTTATATATTTAATCACATTCATATTGTATAAATAATATTTACAATGCCAAAACTTATTTACATGGTAAGATTTACGATCGATAATACCTCTTACGCACCATGTCCTCTCATTGTGTGTATGTATCTATATATATATATCTATATATAAAAGCGGCTACAAGAGCAGATTTCACTCTAATGGCAGACAGACCATATTGACAGATACGTAACATTTTGACGTTCAACAAAATGCCGTCTAAATGGTCCCTATTTTTGTGTTTTATATCCAGAGACATAAATTCCGAATATCCAGCCACATTATTTTGCATTATTACAAATTACTAACCTTCATAAATGAAGGAACCAATTAAAAACCATTTTTTCCACTGTCTCTGGAAAAGTAGTCTGTCAATACAGGAACTCATGAAAAGTATTTTTACTGGGAGATTCATGTACCTTTTGTGTTTGTTTTTCCTAATTTATCTAATCACTTAAAATTACTTTAAAGAGGGATATATAGCTATAAAGTACATCTTAAATTGTACTCTTCTTCTTCTTCATATGAAGTTAACAATAAAAGATTGGCATTCTTTCTTTGTTTTTAAACTTTTTACACATTTATACTCCCACACACCCACCACATTGCACCATACACTGAGCAGAGTAGCATATACCATACGAATATTGGTATTTTAACTTCACTAAAAACGTGAACATCACATACCATTTTCACAGTCCAGAGAACACAGACTGTCATGGTAATTTTTTTTCTGTCACATTTTTTTTTTTTTTTTAATTACGCAGCAAAATATTCAATTCATATCGATTATTTCCCCATTCCCACCAACGCCTCATCCATAAGTTCATCATCAATAATACAAGGTGACGTCTGCGAAACGGATGAATGTGGGGAAGGGTTGACCAACGGACTTCGCAACGGAGAAGTAATTGGCGCTGGGGACTTCACAATGTGCACTGACAGTGACGGAGACGCAGGAGGGAATGGGGGTGGTGGAGGTGGCGGCGGAGGGGGTGGGGGAGTGTTTCTGGCTAATAAAGCAGATTTCACTTCAGTCTTAGTTCTATCAGGAAAGTCTAACAGCAGCTCCGGGGTTTCTTGCGGAGATGCGTTAATTTTAGATAAAACAAGAGATTTAGAAGAGTCTATACTACTTGGCAGATGTGACGTCACATTCTTCTTTTCTTCGTTCTCCAGTTTGAGCCAATCGGGATGTTTCTGAGAATATTTTGTCAAATCAATTGACTTAATACTTGAATTTGAACACACCGATTCACCGCTTCTGGATAAATCCAAACTACTGTGCCTACTTGAGTCATCCTTACTTTTTGCAGCTTGAGGTTTAACAAACTGGCCTTTTCCATCACCTTCAACTTCACAGATGTCACTATTATTACGAGTGAGTTGATTTTCTAAATTTTGTTTAAAACCTGATGAAGCGGAAGATGATGTAATTGGTGGATGTTTAGGACTACTACCACGCGATTGAATATGTGCTGACGGAGAGGCACTTGAAATGGACTGTGAAGCTGCAGAGAGTGAAGCTGAAACAAGTGCACAGCTGTTTGAAGAATTTAAAGACGACTTAGAAATTTTCTCTAATTTATCCGATTTATCATCCAACTGTGAAAATTTGGCGTCGGTTTTAAGATTATCTAACTTGTTCGAATCCAATCGTTCACTTTTGTCCGATTTATCGCTTTTTCTGTCACTGTCCAGTCTGGATGGGTCAGACCGTGACAGTTTGGGAATTTGAAATTTTGGGTCAAGCTTTAACCCTTCAATGGCAAGAACAGGTTCCTTTGCATGTGCAGATAATACCTTAAACCCTCTTTCACCGTCTACATCCGATCTGTCGTCTCGATGAGAGCTCGGACTAGATTTGCGCTGATCCGATGATTTGCTACTAAATATGGATTTGTCATTTTTTGGTCGTAATTTATCTTTGCGCATGTCCGACGAGCTACTCGATTTTGGCGAACTTGAGGACTTTACTTTCGTTAAACCCACTCCGGAACTAGTTTGAGAGTTATTCGACTTTTGAGAACTGGATGACTTTCCAGTGCTACCAGACAATGATGAACTTTTCGAAGAATTGCTACTAATCTTTTGTTGTGGTTTCTTCGAAGCAGGACCACTATTCACACCTGGTTTAAGCCCTGTATGTGACGTCAATTTTGGAGAAGAAGGGTAAGAGCTTGATTTAATACCTAGTTTGGAAGAGGACTCCTTGCTTCTTGTTTTATTAATTGTAAGTTTAATACCATCCGAACTAGGTTTTACCATATATTCAGGATTTTTGTTTTCGCTACCACTTTTTAAAACGTCTCTTACCTTACCATCGCCTGGTTTCACTGATAAGTTTCCCGAATTATCTTTCTTTTCTTTTGACTCTTTCTTATCGGTCGTTTCATTATAATGTGCTGATTTTAATTTATCAATCACAGCTGAGAGAGAACCTTTTCTGTTTCGCATTTGCGATTTTGACGTTACTACATTTTGCTTATCACCGGAAAAAGAAACGTTTGGTGATTTGTCAGAAGCTGTCGATGAAGGCGTTGAAGATGCTGAGCTACTACTTTGTGTATTACCGGGTGAGTTCTTAACAGGTGATGTTAAAAAATCGCCCGTTTGCGAGACGTCTAATTGCTTTAACTTTACTGAAGAAGCCTTTAATTTTGGACTTGAACTGGAACTACTGGATGCTTTCTTGTCTTTGTCTTTTGATTTACTAATCTTTAGCGTGACGTCACTACTCCCTTTCCCTGCGCTAGAAGAGGACGATGACGACGATGATGATGAAGCTGATTTTAAGGTTGACATACTTGGTTTTCCTGAGCTAGAGTGTTTAGGAGACATACTCGAATGCTTTGGACTTGAGTGTTTTGGACTGTTAGTATTGTACATAGGAGATGACCCTGAAGAATGCTTTGGACTTTGTGACGTTTTAGGCTTTGATGTAGGACTTGAGCTTTTTACCAAAGAAACGGTTTTCGTTGAACTGGAATGTGTTGGTGACGAGGAAAATTTCCTTAATCCAGATGATGAGACTACAAGAGGTGGAGAAGTCGATGAAGGGTTTGTTGCTTTAATATTAACGGAAACAGGTTTGGTCAGAGGGTCTTGTTTAACGGGAACTTTCTCCGATCCCTTTCCCGGAACCTGAGGTGGACCCATTAATTCTAACCTCATATTCGAAATTTTAGAAGATTTTCCATCAGAGGGACTACTTTCACGCTTCCGTTTTTTCCTATCTTTTAACTTTTTTTCGTCACTCGTAACCTTTTTTGAATCTTTACCTTTAAGTTTGTCGTCTTTTCTTTCTTTAGTCCTTTCATCACTTGAACTTTTAGACGAAATAGGAGTAATAGTAATTGAGCTGGGTAAATTTGCTGCCTGAGTACTAACAATCGGAATAATTTCAATGCCAGGTCGCTTTTCTAACCCCATTCCACTGAGAACTGAAGTGAAATTAGAAGTTGGCATGGAAGAGACAGGAGTTATGCTTACAGAAGGTGGCACTTTGTTTTCTACCATATCTAAAATAATAGCCGAAGACTGATTTTCTGTTCCACTACCAGAGTCCGAAAATTTCTTGTTTTCAAGGCGTGCCTTTTTCACCCGTTTTTCTTTATGACGTTCAGAACTTGATGTGGTAGAAGGAGTCTTCGTTTCTTCTATTTCTTGCCCACCACCATCATCTTCATCATCATGATGCACTTCTGCCGCTGTTACCTGTACTGGTTCTGAACCTGAAGTTTCCTCTTTGGAGTCTACTGCGTCTCCTGAACTAGACACAGGTAATACAGATCCTTGAGGAGTTTGTGGGGCACTGGGAACTTTATCTACACTGCACTTTGATGTTTCACTTTTATCGGATGGAACTGCAGCCGCACCATCCTCAGATTTGCCTAAAAAATCACTCGTGGTGCAAACTGTAGTTGGAAGATCTGATGGAGGGTTGCTGGATGTTGGTGTTCCGACCGGGGTGGGATCACCACATTCAACAATTTCGGGGCTTCCACCACCTTCACTGTCCTCACTCAGTCTTCGCTTCGGACTTCGACCAGACCAAGTACCAGAATCCACAGAAGCTTTCCGCTTCAACTTCCGTGGCTTCTGGTTTCCCTGCTGTTCAGTCGTAGCGCTTGCGGGGGATTTTTGCCCTGCTGGCTGAGTCCCAGCCAGCAGGGCACCCATCGATAAAGGGTTCACCCCTGCCTGATTATTTTCTATTTGAAAACTAGATACTGGAGTCCGTGTTGGACTATGAAAAGGAGAATACGCTTCAGAGCGAGAATTTGAAGAGGGAAGGGACAAAGCCTGGGTGGTGGTATCAGGAGATTCACTGTCTACATTATACACTTGACTTAATATATTTTGATTCATAACTGTTCCCAACGAATTTTGAGTTGTTCCATTAGGTTCAGTCTTTGGCAGGACTTTACTGTCAAAATCTGTTACAAGTTTTGCATTCTGGTTCGTATCTCCCAAACCACTCATTGAAAAACCACCAATTGACACACTAAAGTTGCCATTAGTCTGTGAAGTCTTTAAACTTTGGCCTTGCCACCTCCGAATCAGAGCTCTCATCGTAATGGGAATGGACAAACACCTGCAAGAGACAAAAAAAACATTACATAATAGCAACTCTGGCCGTATACAATACTAAACCAATATTACAGATAACCTTTCTCTTTAATGTCCTAAACTAAAAAACAAAGAAACAAACAAACAAAAAAAAAAAAAAAAAAAGTGCAATATCGGAAAAGCAGCTATACTATGGTAGCATTCTAACAAGTGAACTAAAAAAATGTATAAATTTGTAAATTATTCTGTCTTCTACACATGGAAGCTTAGTCAGCCCACTTTATACTCATTCTTAATTTTTATATTCTCTTTCTGAGCGCAAGTCTATACTGTAACGAATTTGCTATCTATTTATGGATATATTTACGTTGAGGCCTTGTATCCATACTTAAGATAATTAAAATAGGCTGACAAGATACTTAAGATAATTACAGTGTTTTTTTTAAAAAAGAAGTAAAGTGTCAGACTATTTTAATTTACCTATTTATGTTTTTTTTTTCCTTGCTAATTAACTGTCCTGTTTACGTAAGTACTTCTATTTTGATTACTAATTTACCTATTTTTATTTATTTATTTTCAGCCTTAATGGAAGCAAAGTTTAAGCAAGAGACGAAGAATGCAGTGGCATTTGATAAATATCAGCCTGACGTTCACTTTATGGAACTGAGGGAATAACTTTAAAAGTCTCAGTTACGATGCTTGCTCCCTGAGCAGTACTTTAGCCCACACCACCACGCCGAAAAACTGTAAGCTATATATCTACCTCACACTGAACGACGAAGAAAAATAATACAAATATGTTTATTTCCCATAGATTTACACGTGTTACTAAAACATGTTTAAGCTGAAGAAATAGCACGAATATTCCGCTCTTGGGAATGAGAATTTATCAAAATCATGCTGTTGAATTTAAGACCTGTTATTTACTTCTTCTGAACCGTAACTTACGAAATTCCATGGCAACAGTATCGGTAACACATCTATCAGACTCGGGACTTCCACGTAAAGGTAAAGCCCAATATAAATATTGAAAAAAAAAAGAGAGGAAAAAAAAACTTTATAGCGACTTAAGGTTACAACAAGCAGTCACATTCTGGCACCCGCCTAGTGAGAGAAAGGAAACGGTGGAAAGTTTCAGTCAGAATGGCCAGGTGTGTGAGCGGAATTTGAACTCGCCCCCACCTATCCAGTGCTTACCCAAAGTCAGACTTTTTTTCCTCGACCATTTTTGGCATGCTGTCAGCGTTGCTTCATATTCAAGGATTCACCAGCACTAACTAATTAATGTAAATTTACCCAGGGCCAATCCAACGCTGCACGCACCAGCACATGTTACAATTTATATATCGTCGTCGGAACTGCAATACCCCGTATGTGGCAAATCATCAATTTTTCAGGAAGGCCAAAAAACCGGTTTCTGTACTACAGTCTTGAATACAATTTACGTACTTTAAAGTTGTTATATCTCAAAAACTAGAAGTTGTTTTCACATGAATTTTTTCTACAGTATGCAGAGTACACAGAGCTATAAACTGGTGCAAAAACATGAAAAGTTAAAAAAATGCCACATAGGGGGTATTGCAGTTCCGACGACGATATATATATATTGATATCCAATCATGTAAATAACACGTTTCACCATTTAACATGATCGAAGTAAAACATTCTACCCTGACATGTTGTTGATAAATCGTTGTCACGATGCTTGGCACAGGTAAAAAAGTTACAACATTAAAGCTACTATCGGTAAGATCAAAGTTTAAAGCATAATTTCGTTTTAACCACCAAATGAGGTTGGACTGGATCAAGTGAAACATAGTACCGACGATTTATTATCAAAGTAACCAGCTAGACCCTTCTTATAAACTTTAAAAAACATTTTTTATAATGGATCTAGTGTGCTAAGTATTACTATTTTGTAAAAACTAACTACTGTGTAACAAACGATAAAGAACGTACAAACAATTCCAAAAGTTAACCCTCAGTTAGTAGGCAAGGTCGCATATTTGTGTGGCGCAGCAGGCTATCCTGACTGGGGCTTTCCAGAATTTTCTTCAGTTTCACCACACTAATGTAGGGATAGTTTTATAATAAGGCACTGGAAGAACGCTCAGACCGAGGTAATTGGCCAAGGGCCTAGTTTTGTAGGTACCATGCCGGCATTTGACTAATGACAGGAAAATGCCTGGAAAAGCCTCAGTCAGGATGCCACTGCGATCGTTCCCAGAACATTCTGATTGCTAAGCCAATGCTCGGTGCTCTTCGATTTGTGACGGACTTAGGTCACAGGTAACTATGAAATCTACATGAAGTTTTATAAAGCTAGAAGAGATCTTACAATTAGTCCCATCTACTTACCTTTGAACTACTTTGCTGGCATAGTCAGCAGTACTAAGAGTATTATCACTAGCTGCACTGTACAGCCTGCATTTCACATTCGATATATCTGATAAGTCCAGCTCTGCGGTAGCCATGCTCTCTTCTAAAGGATGCTCAAAAGAAATGGAAAGATGCTGCCACGAAAGAGCTGTCACTTCAAAAATTATAAGATTCTCAAATTCTGAAAGAAAAAAGTTAAAAAGGGGGGCATTTTAGACAGAAACAATAAAGTTCAAATATATCCGCAAATAAAAAAATAAATATCATCATCCACCAAATAATTTTCATTTTTTTACGTCCCCTTTTTAACGCTCAAAGGTGTTCTTTTGACAAACTATCGCGTCTTTATTGTGTTTGTATCTGTCCCTACAATTCATCCATGTAAGTACTTTAAATTATAATGTACTTGTTCGTGTCCCGTACAGAAGTTTCACTGATCTATCACATAAGTTAAAGTTAAATTTATGTTGTCCATTTTGATCACACCACACCTTACTAACTTATGTGAAATAAAATAAAAACAAAATATATAAAAAGAAATAAAATTCCATTTTTCGTCCAGTCCATCGAACTTCGTCAGGTGACTAAATACATAGTAAAATGTATCTGCTTGTTTGTTTTATTTTTTTCTATCTGAAGAAGTTCAATGGATGAATCAATTACTGTGGATTGTTTAAAAGTCTTTTATTGTCCCCCTAGGTGAATTTTATCATCATTATATTACATGTTTAAGCTTAAAAACCTTTCTTATAGATCCCTTGATAACAAAAAGGGACCTTATATTCCCGCTTTGTCCATCTGTCCGTGACTAACAAATAAGTTTAGTGAGTATTCAAAACTAATGGGGTACGTAATACGCGTTTTGGCTTTATAACATCTTTATTTAAATATAACGAGGCTGTCCTATTTGACGAAAAATATTTATCTTCATCGATTATCTGTATGTTGTGTACTTATTACTGTAATAGGTGCTAACTATAAACTATAATAATAATAATTCCCATTGGGTTATAAAAATATCCCTCTCCGGGATAAAACGAGGAAACTATACAACTTGGTGAGATTTTTGGACTTAGAATTTTTTGCCAACGAAAAGTTATATTCTTTCAAATATCCCCCTCCCTCTTGTTTAGCTAAATATCTTAACAATATTTTCCACAAAAGTACATCATGTTATGGTGCATATCTCTGCAAGTGATTGAATAAATACAGTATATACGATAATCACTATAAGGAAATTAAAAGAAATGTGACAAAACTTTTGCCCATACGTGTACCTTTCAAAGCAGCATATTTACTTCGCATGTTATCCCATACGCATAGTTTATTAAAGAGCTCAAAGAGTAACAGGTATTTTTCTACAGATCATTGAATGATACTTTTGTTCTACGTTTCCTTGAAGGTTTTGTGGACAGAGACCATATTCCAGTAGGTCTAATTGAACTATTTTGTCTAGTAACAACATGAACACGTTTGTTGTGCTACTGATTATGAGTACGCACAGGCGGGAACATTAATTATTTCAAATATTATGTTCAGATTCGAGGATCTATTTGTTCGTTTACATACGCAACGTTGTAGTTCTCCCAGTGCTCGAAAAGTGTGTGGGGGGAGGGGGAGGGGGGGCACGCCGTGCCTTTACTTTTTTTTATTTTGGATTTGGCGTACCTATATCTTCTTATTAATGGGAGCTCATTGCCTGTACTTTCAATAGGCAATCCCAGCCATTAGGTGCCAGCTTACCCTTACTTTTGTAGCCCACTTCTCCAAGCATTCTAACCCACTTCGAGCACTGAGTTCTCCCAATCTCCTCAGCTCAACAGCCAATCACGAACCAAAGAAATATAAAGTGGCCATATCTCTGCGAGACGCTAGTGTTAATCGTGGGTGTTCCTGTCTCTTCGTTCTTGAGATTGAAAAAAAAAAAAAAATAATAATAATAATCTGCAAACACTAGTCTGTCGCACCTAAAAAACGGAAGGCTGGGGTAAACCCATTAATTTTACTACACGACCAACGAGGAGTCCGAAAATCATATCCATTCTTTCCTCCGATGTGTCGTTTAGCTCCCAGAGGAAAAAAAAAAAGTTGTAACACTCGTTTTATGGTCTGTGCACTCCACTAAGAGTGACGCAATACTCGAAACTCTATAGAATTACGAACGGATGTATTTCAAATATCTCCCAACATTTACTGAAATATATCAACGTTTCAGTTTCATAGCTTATCACCTCACCGAAATCTTGTAACTGACTTTTTTTTCTTGTCTTCAAATAATACAGAACATGTTTAATACTACGAAAATACATCCCAAACCTACCAACCAATAATGTTTAATTTACTATGAAAATACTAATAATATATTGTCGAACGCATTAACTAAAATCTATCCTTGGTTGAGTCCCTACTATCTGCTTAGTGAACGAGAGTAAATTGACATTTCTATAGTTTTCAACAATCCAAACGGCGATGAGATATTTAATCACATAGCTAGTCAATATCCATACTCGGAATATTTTAAAAGATTCACTACAGATCTGAGACTGGAAAGGCTATTAAAAAGAATTAAATAGCACTTACATACGTTTAATATGTAATACAGAAAAATGTGTTGTTTTTTTTCACTGAAAAGAGAAAAACGCTGTCAGGCCTATCTACCAATAAAGCAGTCTGCTGTATCACTAATCAACTTTTTAAGTTTCATAAAGACGAAATTATTGTCATATTACCGAATAAAAGCAATAATACGGTTTTAAAACAAGCGAATTCTGTTGATCCATATATATATATATATATATATATATATATATATATATATATATATTTTATTTTACAGCTAATTTTATTGCATTAATTGAAAAATACTGAGCCGAAATCTCCCTTACCCTGTTTACTCATCGGTCGAATGCAGCTTGAAACCATTATATTGAATAATACTTGCTGTCGAAGGAAAACAAGAATTGGTGGCACATGGGCAGGATGAGAAAACGGAATACTATGAACCATTATTCCCTGCAAGTTTTTATTTTCTGTCATGAAGTAACAATGGTGCTGATCAGGTAATGTCTGGAAAAAAAAAAGACAAAATATAAAGAGTATATTAATGTTAGATAACTACAAAAACACAATGCTCCATTAGTACCCATTAATTAAATTTTAATTCAACTAACGAAACATGTGTGTACGATAGGAAAACAAGCAACTATTAATATATAAAACCGTTATATCCACTTTGACTAATTTTACAGATCAAAAGAACTGAAAAATCTAAAATTTTTACAGACGCGTAATTATGTTCAGATCAAAATGGTGTCTTCTAAGGCTCCATAAGTGCACATAAGAACCACTAGAGTTTTTACGTTGGATATAAAGGGTTTTGAACGAGCAACATCATAAAAATCTCAGTAAATCCCAATTTACGCTCAATACTGAAATTCTTATACTTTATTTCTTTTATGGCCTTTAGGCATCTAAGGCTCAGGCCGAGATAGGGGAGGGGAAAGTATTCGGGAAAAGTCGGCCAGATCCTAGTTAGTATGTACCATCCCGGTACTTGCCTGGTATGAGACTGAGATAAAACCACGGAAAAATCTGTTAGGATGAGCGGCTGCTGTGATCGTTCTCAGGACTTTCCGATTGCTAAACAAACGCTCTTCCAACTTCTACAACGTTTTTGTTAATCCTTTGTTGAAGTTCAGTATAGCTCATCTCGCAGACATTAACTGCCCCAGGATAACAAATCCTGGGATAATAGTGATCTAATATGAATTTATAGGTTTTAAAAAAAGTTTTTTATGGTACAACCGAAATGTGACAACTTGAAAACTGAATTCAGATTTACATAAAATGAATGCTTTGTTGCTCATATTCTATGTTTTAGTGTACCAGTAGTGATGCATGTTCAGAAATGTTTAAGTGTTCTTTAAAAGTTACTTGAAATACAATGTTCACTAAAAAAAAATATTTTAGGCTACAATAACATGTATATATCTGATGTAGTAAAAAGTAATCCATTATTTTGCCAATCGATGGCTTCAGTGATCTGTATCTCGCGTTGTATAAGTCCGATCGAGTTCAACGAGATGGCGTTCAAACTATGAGATTGCGTACTACAAACACTGTTCAGATAGTTGTGATCAGTTGACTCAGTGTTGTGTGAGCGCGCGTCAAAATGGACACTAGCAAAGAGAAAATACGCTATATTTGACAGTTTTTCTTCGATAAAGGCGAAAACGCAAGCCAGGCGGCTGCAAATGTGAATAGTGTTTATGGTCCTGATACTGTAACAGACAATCACGCGCAATTTTGGTTTCGTCGATTCCGTTCCGGTAATTTTGATGTCAAAGATGTACTATGCACTGGAAGGCCAAGTGTCGAAAATGTCGATAAAATAATGGACATTGTCGCGTCCGACCGTCGTGTAAGCACTGTTTCGATTGCCCAAGAGCTAAACATTGCATAAAAAACCGTATGGAACCATTTGCATAAGGCTGGATACACAAAGAAGCTTGATGTATGGGTGCCACACGAGTTAACGCAAAAAAACCTCATGGACCGAATTTCCATCTGCGAATCGCTGCTGAATTGCAACAAAAGCGACCCATTTCTGAAGCGGTTGGTGACTGGTGATGAAAAGTGGATCACTTACGACAACGTCACGCGAAAATGGTCGTGGTCGAAGCGCGGTGCGCCGGCGCAAACGGTGCCCAAGCCAGGATTGACGGCCAGGAAGGTTTTGCTGTGTGTTTGGTGGGATTCGCAGGGAATTATCTACTATGAGCTGCTCCCCTACGGCCAAACCCTTAACTCGGAACTATACTGTCAACAATTGGACCGTCTGAAGGCAGCAATCGCCCAGAAGCGCCCAGCTTTGGCCAATAGGAGAGGCATTGTGTTCCATCAGGACAACGCCAGGCCACACACATCGATAGTGACTCGCCAGAAGCTCGGTTGGGAGGTTCTTATGCATCTACCTTATAGTCCGGACTGGCACCGAGTGATTATCATCTGTTCCTGTCCATGGTGAACACGTTTGCTGGTG
The DNA here is from genome assembly GCA_022664845.1 of Lepisma saccharinum. Taxonomy (NCBI): domain Eukaryota; kingdom Metazoa; phylum Arthropoda; class Insecta; order Zygentoma; family Lepismatidae; genus Lepisma; species Lepisma saccharinum. The sequence goes on along the minus strand of JAGDQP010006111.1, from coordinate 35,182 downwards.
AAAAATTCGCTTCAAGAGAGGCTTGTGAAAATCGACTGTCTTAATTTTTTGCCAATAGGGACAAGGGCTTCTATGAGAGAGGCATCATGATATTACCTTCCAAATGGCAACACGTTATCGAACAAAACGGCGCATATGTGACCTAAATCGGATCATTCTAACTATGGTAAGTCAAGCCTTCAATGTCATGCAAAAATAATGGATTACTTTTTACTACACCAGATATGATAGCTGTGTTGCTCATTTTCATATGTTTTTAATGTAGCAGCTTAATTGTGCTTTTGTTCACTACGAATAAAAAAAAATGCTGTATATCACAAAGTAGATAGAAAATTCAAATTTTGTTGAAGAGAGAAATTCAAACAGATTATCACAATTGCCACAGTTGTAAGGCATTAAACAACTCTAGATAACTTGCCCTATTAAACTGAGGAGGGCCATTCATTCAAGTGTTTGTACGCTATTCTAGAGAAATCCTCTATTTGTTGATTGAAAACCCCCACTGTAGCTTTCGTAACAAAACTATATACTTCGTCAGAGGGGAAAATCAGTAAATTATATAATTCAATTCTCTCAACAATATTGAGTGGCTCCTCGGAAAACGGCACAGCACAAGCCACCGTCAAAATGCATTTTCTACTAGCAATGAACATCTCGTGTCATCTACGAACATACTGTGGCATCATTAGTGATTTTGGATATGTCGTCTTTTCGGAAGCTTCATTTGTATGTCTTGTGGCACTGAGCCTTAGTGGTAGAACGGCAAAATATCTGAAAACTGCTTTGAGTTAGAATGTGCCATTTTTCCATTGGGATTAATCATTTCAACTTCCATAAGCTTTTTTGTCATTCGAGACCCCCCGCCAACTTGCTTTTCTCTCTCTCTCTCTCTCTCTCTCTCTCTCTCTCTGGATGTTTCCCCATTGCCAAAATTTTTCACTGTACACTCAGATTCAATGAAAATGGCCGCTGGGTAGCCTTTTTTAAGTCCGATAAGCTGCATAATATGACATTACATTCATGTTGTTCTTGATACATTCTACATGTATCAAGACACACTTCTTTTATCGGTTTTGCCAGATTGTGCGACTTTCGGATTCTGAAAAATTATCATGGCCCATTTTCTTTATCCTTGCCCACGATCAGGGTAATCAATTTAATGATAAGTTCGTCTGAAACTACAAATTAATTATAAATTCAATAAAGGTTGCATGTCTACTTTTTCATTCAAAAAGGAATACAATTAAAACTACTTGTGTAGTATTCTAGATAATAAATTTTGGTTGGTAGTCATAATATTATCAAAGAAATAGAGAGGACAAAGAAAAAAAAATACTGTGAGACTACAGAAAATCATATTCAAACTCTGTAATCGATTTTGTTTCATACTCACGAATCAAGTTGTATCTGTTAAAGAAACAATTAAGTTTTTAATATTTTCGACAATTTGGGATTTTTCCACGTGCCATTACAACAATATCGTACCAAAGCACGCTTCCATCTTTCTTTCTTATCCTGAATGCAAACATAATAATAATAACCATCTACTATACCTTAAAGCGAGAGAATTTATAATAATCACCTATCCATATACTTGCTGCTTCTTTTAGGTTCAATTGTTTCTTTTTTTTAAAAAAAGAAAAAGGTACAGTACTATCTAATGTTGGTTTACGTCATCAACTTACCACAAACAGACCCTTATTGTTTCCACAATCTAGCTGTCCATCTGAGGCATACTGAGTAATGAGACTTAACAAAGGCTGAGGGGCTGACAAGTCACCGCACTCAATTTCGGTTACTTGCTGAATCTTCTGAACTAACGAAACACACATGGGTAGTGGATTCTTCAACTTCAGGACAAAGCAAGCTGGAAGTGTTGTACTATTCTGTGCTGTCAAGCCAGCGTATATCGGTGTGCTACAAAGAATAAATATTTTAATACAAAATTTCAATCAGTGCTTTCTTGACATTACAAAACCATGGCAGCTGCTCTTGATTTTGTTAGCACTTCAACGTTATTCCGTCATTTTCCTCCAAAAATATATTCTTATATCCGTCACGTAAATACCACGACGTCCCACCTTCTAGAATTTTCGAAGTTGATCCAACCCTGGAGAGTTACAGCCAAGTAAGTACATTATTTAAATAATAATACAGGAATAATAATAATAATAATGTTATTAGTGTGTGGTGAACAGCTTACAAAGCCAACACTGAGTCAGAGTAAATACATGGAACTACAATAAGTCTACAAAGATTATAGTCGATATTCGATTTGCTTTAGTGCAGTCAATTTATAGCTTGAGCAATTGTACCGAGTAAAATTAACAATAAAATTACTAAGTAATATAATTAAAACAGATAAAGTAATATTGACGTCATTAAAAGTCAAGTCCTGTATAATAAAATTTAAATTGTTACGTTAATTTGTTACAAATCGATAATTTTCTTAACAGACTATCCTTGGATTTCCTGGTCCCTAACAGATGACGTCATGTAGTGAAGGGCACTGGAATTTGAACTCAAATCCTTTCCACTAATACTTTTCTATTGATGATATATTCAATATGCTGCTTAGGCACGATTTGCCTTCATTACGTGTAAAGGATCAAGATCGAAAAACTCTACAGAAATACCCAAAATTATGGGAGTAAAACCTCAGTGTGAACTTATGACATGGTAATTGCTAAACACATTCTGAACTTCCTCCAGTTTATTAACATTAGTTCTAATTTTAATGAGAGGACTCCAGATCATTGCCGCGAATTCCAGTTTGAATTTAACCAAAGTTTTATGCAGAATTATCAAAGTCTATCTTCTTTCTAACTCTCCCCATATAAAATATATATCCAATCAACGTTCTAAGCTCTGTTACAATTCTTTCACTGTGTTTATTGAAGTTTAGTTTTAGATCGAGGAATACTCAAATCATTTATAATATCCGCCTTGGTAATGGGTTTATTAGTAGAGAATCCAAAATGCTTTTATTGGTATTTATCCTCATTTCAATAATAATAATAATAATAATAATAATAATAATAATAATAAACGGCCCATTTGGTTACTATATTTCACTTGATGCCAACAAGCTTTATCAGATACCAAATGACGAAGATAAAATCTTTCATTAAATTTAGAACTATAATCGTGAGGACTCGCAGCAAAGTTGAAGGAGAGTTGACAATTCCTCCAACCGATGGTTGTTTTAGCTTAAGTTTATCTTCATCATTAAGCTCCTGATAATGAAACTTCGTGGGTCTACTTCATCGTGTCCAAATGGGCCTTTTATTGTACGGCTTTATAAAAAATGTTCGGACTAAAAAAATAAAAAAAGTTTCCAAAATTCCGCTCGAGTATATACACCTTGATATACCTGGTGGACAAGTGGTTTCATTGATCGCCTAGTTACCAAGAGTTCTCGGGTTAGTGTCCCAGTGATCACACTGAACGTATTGATTCGGAATCTACTTGAAGCTTCCTTATATCATCTCTGATCGAAGGCAATGGCAAACCACTACAGTTCATTGCTACATGGTGAAGTTTTTAATATTACGTTGAACTTATCCATGAGATCCAGTAAACATTCACGAAACGAATCGTTATCAATCATCAGAAGATCAAAACAGTCTTCTGTTTCAAAGGATGGTCAATATAGGAGATAGGCTTAATGGAAAGAAAATTAAGAAGAGATAGCTGGTTTTCATGTGTATTAAACTTCGTTGTTACAAAACACTACACAAGTAAACACATGTGTAAAATTCAGAATAACGCGGGCGCAATCATCAACAACCCCCGCACTATTCTGAGTCCTTTACACACGTGTTTTTTTGGGAATTATTTTAACTTGAATACTGTTTCGTCACAACGAATTTTAATGCACACACAACCAGATACGCCTTCTTAATTCTATATCTCTTAGGCCCATTTCCTCTTTCTCCATCCTTTGATAAAGAAGACAATTTTGATCCTCAAAAGACTTATAAGTTGGCAATAATTCGTTTCTTGGGAGGTGTTACTACATTCCATTATGGGTAATTACAACATTATGGTTTCTCCTTACCCAGGAACCTTCGGGTTTAAAACCTGCAACTAGACAGAACACCAAACAACAACAATAACGTAAATACTCACATGTAAATTCTATGAAAAAAATATTCTTTACCGTTTGTATTTCATACAAAACCCAAACATGAGCGCTGAGGCAAATTTTCGGATATCCAGGAAAATTCGGGGCTTATAGCAACCTTAATCTTGCACCATTACGAAGAACCGTAGTAGAAACTCTTACGTAAATGAAAAGTTAGGCTATGTACTGGGTCTGAAAATACGTATTTGGTATTCCGCGAACAAAATACATATTTACTTTCAAAAATAATAATAATAATAAAAAAAACATAATTGCTTTTTTCCCGCAAGTGGCTCTGAACAAACTGCTGTATATAAAGACTGTTTTTCGAAATCTGTGACGGCAATTTTAATCGCCTGTAAAAAGCAATACATAAACTAAGGTTTAACACAGTATAATGTCTGAAAAAGTAAATGCGTTTTTAAGCACAATATTTTCTCTTCAAACCCATACACAAAGATAGGCCGCTAAGCACAGAATGTCTTACGAAAAAGGAAGGAGCTTTTGACTATAAAGCAATACGCAGATGTGTTGGTGTTGTCATTACGTGTAGAGAAGAATATATAAAACGGAAATCAGGATTAAGTTTAATTCTTTTCTTCTTCATGTTGAGTACGAATAGTGAGCAGATGAATAAATGTAAGTGGCCTTCTATATTCCTCAGTGACGGCGCCAAAGTACGATTTGACAGAGCCTGAGAATATCGCACATATTTTCATATTGGACAAAGTTATGGCATAAGCGAAAGAAACTGTTTTAAAATAATAAGGTGAACTTTTGGACTTTGTCCACCTTACTCCCCTTACGAATTATAAATACTCATAATTCTCTTGTATTTAGTCGGAAAACGGTCGTTTTACAGGATTTCTTGCCTTTATAAAAGTGCTTCACAAAAACATCACTTGTACTGTACATGTGACTTGTATAAATACTACTTTTCAGGTTGGGCACAGCCTTCGAAATCACAAAGGCCTCACTGACGTGTCTCCACAGCGTGATATACTTAACTACTGTCTATTATAGATTACCTAAGGTTTGTTGGATAATCTATTTGTTAAAAGCATACTCACCTCTTGCCATTAGGACTCAGATTAACAGTTATTAAGCTTGAAGTTTGCAACTTATGAGCTGTTGATCCTTCAATACAAACAGTTACACTATAACCAAGAACTTTGGAAGTCACGTTTTCAACTGTTAATGGTATGGAAGATTTTGTTTCAAGATCCAACAAATCATACGGTGCTACGAAATATGTCAATTTCATTGGATGACCTAAAAGAAAAATACATTGACTTTAATCACATTAAAGCTTCTTCCAAGTATATTCTACAGCGAAACGAAATAGCTAACTGACAACTATCACTTAAGCCCGTCTGAGGTATTACGTCTCTCGGTGCTCTCTTCCGAGAAACCTCATGGTGGTCGAGAGGTTACAGCACTCGTTTTCTGTGCGCGTGGTCACGGGTTCAAATCTAGCCGGCATCCATTGAACGCAATGGTTAGGAGCCCACTTTACAAAAAAACTATAGGTTTTGTCCTTAGAAGCTCTCTAGCGCGTTTAGAACGTTAATAATTCATTCACATTTCAGAACGAGATGAGGAAGGCAGTATACAGGTCCTTAGTTTACGTACTATACCAGCATTCGCCTGGCGAAACTGCAGCAGGATTCGAACCCGCATGCGTCCCTAGTACCAATTCGAAAACCGCGACGTTACCGACTAGACCAAAGGGCTGAATTACATACTGCTAATTATATTGCATAATTTAAATGAATGATAGATGTCACTGCTGCTACGGTATAGTTAACGGGTTTCCTTGAATATTTTTATTCTTTCACTCGATTTGTAATGACAATACTGTTTTATAACGACCAGTAATTAATCTCTCGTAATATAAACTGTCATTGGTATGTAATTACGTGGCCTTTTGTTATGCGTAAATAATGCTATCGCGTTTACAAGTTCAGAAAAAAACATGTGCGTGGTCATGCGTTCAATTTCCGACAGGGTTCACTGAACGGAATGGTTGGGAGCCACACACCGTAGATCCCGTCCATAGAAGCTCACCAGCTCGTTTAGGATGTTAATAATAATTCAGTCAATCAATACGGAAACATGAATAAAAGGCAATATAACAAAGAGACACAACATTTTACTTTGTATGTTCGCGAGTCTCGGTATTCAACTAACTCCTGTTGTCTTCCACAACAAGACGTTAAAAACAAAGAATATATAGTTTCATCTGCCCACAGTCACGAATAAACAATCCTCGATTTTGTGTTGACTCAATGCTTAAGGAAGCCACAAGGTAATATGTCAATTGCAAGCTTTCACATCTTCATAAGACTTCAGAGAATTTTTGCTGTTATGTATTAGATCTAAAGAGTCGTTACATAGGTTGTTGAGTCATATAATTTACTGTCCATACAAGAAGCAATGGAGTAGATAGCCGCTATAGCTTTATTTAAAGACATCATTCCGGCATAAAATCTGATTTGTCAGTGAAAAATCAGGAGGCCACAATGGTTAGTTCTATCATTTCCTACCAATTACGAGACGACCAAGCTTTCTCTGAGTTGTCACAATCAGTATTTTTCTGCTAGACTTCACAAACGGCTAAACGAAGTGAACCAAATAAAACAAACTTTTTTTCTTCTATTAATCGATTTACTTTTTATTACGGTAAGTCAAAAGAAATATCGATTTTGGTTTCTGTATTAAGTTAATGCATCAGATTAATTACCTACATCAGAACGAACAGAACAAGATTTGATTCTGGAAGCTGCTGGTCAGTTGACAACATGGCGGCGTCTCCTTAGCACTAGTCCGCTCTGTCCATTTTCTCTCCTACCATGTGAAAAAGCTTTTGCGAAATGTGGCCGCTTTGCTACTGTGTGAAGTTCGTGTACGCCTGACCTCCCTGTCTAGGAATTCTATAATGTAAGTACCTTATTTACCATCTGGTAAAAAAGGTACTTTACATATTAGATTACCAAGACAGGCGCTTCACAAACACAACAGAAAAGTCGTCACGTTTCGCAAAAGCGTTTTCACACGGTAGGAGAGAAAATGGACAGAGCGGATAGGTACGGGAATTGTGCTAAGGAGACGCCATTTTGCCAATATACATAATAGATGAAATTTGAAGACAGAGGTAAGGAACTGTACTTACGTAGTATCTTAACGAAGATCACGTGCACAATTACACACTTAACATTATACACTTCGGCATCAGCCATGCTTAGTTGTAAAGAGAGAAGAAAAAAGTGTTCTTTACAATTGAGGATGGCTGATGCCGAAAATTTTAATTGACTTTATAGTGTATAGTGTTAATTGTGTAATTGTGCACGTGATCTTCGTTAAGATACTACGCAAGTACAATTCCTTCTCTTCTCTAAAAATTTCACCTAGTATATTGCCTATCCGACTTTTCCTATATATATAAATTATTGACACAACTTTCAATAGTTCTTAACAAAGCTGCAATACGAGAGAGCTATCCAATAAATATACAGCGTGGGCTACGGAAACCGGACGATTTTCAAACTGAAATTACCTTAAATATATATTTCTTGTTATATACAATAGGAAATCGAATATCATTTGAGCATATTACGTCCTTTCACTCATCATTAATACAGCACATCTGTCAAATAACCTTCTCCATGTATCCTTCAAGATTTTGCATCCCCGTTTGTAGCATGTTATTTTGCATTACTCACTTTGAAATCGTCGATGTCCCTAACTTTATTAACGTTAAAGACTTACGATAAATCATACAAAGTAAAAACTGTCTGTTATGGATCATTCTCCCCTCTGGAAATTCACAAGGATTGGAAACATTCTTGAACCAACGCTTGGCAGTAGGGCTATCTTACTGAAGTCATGTCTACCCAGCAGTATTCACCACAGCAGCTTGATCACCGCCTTTAAAGAAATAAGAACCTTCAATTCAAAAAAGAAAGAAAGAAAATGTTTCTACTACGAAAGCATGGTGTACAGCAGTCAACTGCTCAAGGTCAATCAAACGACGTCCGTTATGAAAGCGCACAGTGAGCCCCTTTTCTGTCTTAACTGTAAATAATAGCATCCTAAAGCACGATTTGAAAATCACCACGTTCCCAAGGTACATCCTGTGCTAGTACGCTAGTGTTAAATTTGTTTGAACAGTAATTTAACATGTTTGTGAGCTTCCACGGATGCAGCTAAACTTTCTGTTCGAAATGGGTTCTGAATCACTTCGTGCAATGAATCTTCACGAAATTTGGACACAAGACCACGTGCACATAAAGCGAAAGTGCTAATCGCTTGGACAACCGGGTTCAGTAAGCTAGCGTCTTAACGAATTTTCATTTACAGACGAGAAATCACATTTATAATTTCATTATACTTGACGTTCGTCACTACCTCTTCAGGCAGAGAGGCAGATAAAACAGGGCAAGAGTATATCACATATAAATGAGACACAGTCAAAGTGACGGTAAATGAACAGATGAATTTAATGTACTGAAAAGAAATTTTCACTGACTTGAACAAAATGCCATTACATTATCATTGTTCAGCAACACATGCACGAAAATGTCAACATTTTATCAGAAACACATTCAAATACACTAACCTCCTCTCCTTTTCTCCAAGATTCCAACTGGCGATTTGTGGACTAGATTGGATGGTTCTTTGATAAAAGTTTGTAACTGTGACAGAATCCCTAGATCTGTTTCCAAAGACTGAAGGGCAGAATACGCTTTGCACTTCACTTTCTTCTCCGCGTTTAACTGATATATGGAGGCAAGACCTTCTAGCTGTTGTGTGAAGTCTGCAAAATCTCCCCGCGACAAACACTGAACCAACTCTTCACAGCTCTGAAGAACAAAACAAAGATTCCTTAGAACCTACTTAGAATGACACACATAACAATATTAATACATTATGCACAGAAGGGAAGTTGTTAACGGCCATTACTATGAAAGTTTGTAAGATTCGATATCTCAAAAGTTTTTTCAACTGGCAAAACCATCTACAAGTGACACATGAGCATACACTTAAAACTTTCGATTTCTGGCCTAGCTTTTACAGCGCCATAAGAAATGGGCAAGGTAACGGCCAGGTCTGGATTCTAGGTACCCTCTCAGAATGCTCTCGGTGTAAGTTCGGTAAACACTGCTATCAGACTAGCAGGCATAAGCAGTACCCAAATCCGGGTCGCCACGCCAGTACCTATGAAGTCAGCGATCGTACCCACTGCTTATACAACTATCTTTATTCCATAATTTAAAGAGAAACACTATTATATGAAAAAATAAATAAACCTAATATTGAGTCAGCTTTTGAAGGTAACCATACTCAAAAGACAAAATCGATCAGGGAACTTCCTATCTTTAATAACAACATATGAGGAACGTTAATCCTGCTGTGGCAACACTGTCACCTAGTGGTTTTACGTACGAACTACGACACATTAGTAACTAGGGCTCGGAACTTGATGAAATGTCATCCTTTTCCTGAAGGTTTTGGAACGATGCCGATAATAACCAAAACTCACTTCACCCTAAATTGAAGCAGAAAACGTGATGTTTATGGCCTTTAAGCAACTCTGGCTTAGGTCGGGATAGGGTAGAGGAGACATTGTTGGAAGGTATTTGGCTACGTACTAAATGAGTAAACTTTTGTGCATATTTGGACATAAAAACTTTGATAAACTATGTATTTTGGGTATTTTACTAACTAATTACTTCAGTCCATCTCGATTGTCTTAGCTATAATGTTTCTAAAATCCACAAACATAAATTCCTCAGTCAAAATTCGAAACAGAGCCCCTGGAGACGATGGCCTAACGCCTCAGGCCACACGACTACCGTGGACGGCATATATTTATATTTGGTCATGTGTTGTAATATAATGTACTTAAGATCATCGGGAGTTAACGACGTTACGTCATGGACAGTTTTCAAGTTAAGCAGCATTACTAAAAATTTATTAGATGAATAATTAGTGCAGTTATTTTTTCAAACCCACTTTGCATAAGTATTTATAATGTAATTTAATTACGATTTTAAATTTTATTTAAGACCTTTTGGCTCAGGACGTATTAATTACGATTATCCCGACCCCGGACCTAAAATCCATCAATGTAGATTTACTTATTAATTCTACTACGTTTGTTGTATATTTCGTAGCTGCTTAGCAGGAACACTGTTGAGATATAAACGAAAGCCTGCACAAAATAAGTTTACTTGCACAACAAACATAATCCAATATTAAATGGTTCCTCATGCAAGGTGTGTCTCATTACTTTTCAGGTCTTCCAGAAACATAGTTTTTATTTTAAAAATGTCTTCATATAAAAAAGGAAGAAATTCAAGTTTTAGCATTTCGGGATCCTTTAACACAGTGCTTCCCAACCTTTTGTAGGCTGTGGACCCATTGATTTCTTATTAGTTTCTTTGCGGACCCCCCCTGTTCCTACAACCAAAGAAAACATTATACATACAGTATCAATAGATCTGTCTGCGTTATTTATAGTATTTTGTTTTACAAAAAGGACGTACAATTTCAATTCGTGAAAGTACATTTGAATCCTGTAAGTTGCGAATTAATAGTAATTACAATAAAAATTAACGGTTTTGTTTACCTACAGTTTTTCAATGTGATGGCTGGTGTTTTGCGACCGTTAACTTTTTTCATATCTGTCTCCAAAGTAGAGATTTTCAAACACAAATCTGGTTCCTGTACTTATTTCCATATAAACATGAGCAGAAAATGTTGACTCGCAGAAGAAATCCCGAAAGGAATTAGATGTGGAATTACCTTCCTCGAAACATCAGGATACACCGATACAAAGGCTGCATGTAACCAAAAGTCCAGCAAACAAACTGAAACATCATCTTCAAGGTACCGAACCGCCGTAGCTCAGTGGTAGAGCATTGGCGTAGCATTCGGGAGGTCCTGGATGCGATCCAAGTGGCTAACCATCCGGACTGAGATTTCTCCTCAGTCACACCAGACAAATCCCGGGATGGTACCTTCAACAGGTCCTGGCCGACACCTTTCCGAATTCTTTCCCGCCCTGAGCCTTAGATGCCTAAAGACCATAAACAAAATTCAATTACACACAACAACTCAATAAGCTGGTCGTCATTTAGTGCCAGCTCATTTTCACTGTTTAGAAACGGTTTCTTTATCCAAATGTCTTCTCCCTGGAAACCTGAAAGTAAGCTCTCACTGGGAATCTAAAGAAGCAAATGCTCTTTCATGCTTTCACAAATTTCTGTTTCACTCGTCGACAGAAAGGTGTTCAGCGCGGGAAAGGAATCGTATTCCTAAATTGTCGATTCAGCGAGCCCAAACTTGTTTTTATTTAATTGTGGCCTCAATTTGGTCTTGTACCGAAAAAGCAGTGACGTTGGAACCTCGGGGAGTTGAATTCAATATATTCGGAAATGAGAAAGTATCTGACACATCTGACAAAGCCAAGAAAACTCACTTAAGCAGTCCTTTAGATTTCGTTCCAATGTTCCAATCAATCAGAAAAAGTCTCACCTCATCACGTGGCTCGAATAAGCGAATCAGAACTCTTCCACGAGATAACCAGCTGAGAATGTAAAACTAAATATTCTTTATCAGTTCCAGTCTCGTTACACAATGCAGCAAAATTCTGGAGTTAATAGGATGAGCCTTGATAAAATTAACAATTTTAACAGATTCATCGAAAACATCTTTTATCTTGGATGGCATTTCATGTACGCCAATGCTTCACGCTGGAAGCTGCAGTGCGTCCACTTGACAGAGGGTGCAACCACGTGGACACGTAAAATGTTTGTTTGTTTCCCTGCTATTTGTCCAAGCGCCTTCTGTACTAATCGCAACACATTTATCCCACTCGAGTTTATTTTCAAGGGTAAAATTATGACGGATGTTAAACAATGTCTCTGCAGTTGTATGTAACGGCTGAGTTTTGTAAAGCAAAAAATCCTCATGAACTTTGTCGATGAGTTCAAATCGAACAAAAGTTATCAAATTTGAATTTCAAAAAATATCAGTACTTTCATCTAATTCAGCAGTTCCATTTCTTTTTAGTTCAAGCGGAAATCAAACTTTAGGATAGATAATAATATAGGAACATTAAATTATTTTGTCCATTTACTGCATTTGGTTGGGTTTGCTGAGTTCGATTTTAAACACGGTAAACATGTGGTAAACACTATCCCTAAAAGTGATTTTTATAAAAGGAAGTCTGAATAATACCTGAAAGTAAATTTTCGTTATACGCCAAACTATTGCGGCCCCTTACATGCTTGTCGCGGACCCCAGGTTGGGAAACACTACTTTAACACATTTTACCTTCTCGAATATTCACATCAAATCTAAATAATAATAATAATTTTGTGCAACAAAGCGTTAGGTTCCATTACTGAAGTTTAATAAGTAACCAGTAATTATTTCTTGACACTGCATTATAATCTTAAATAACCTGATTAAAAAAATACACCCACAATCTGACTTGCGACACGTCACACTTACATCCGATCAGCGTCGCTTGCATCTTCATTTCTTTAGATCACCAACGAAATGCTTCAACTTAGGACTGTTTTCGATTTACGCTATCATCTGGAACCAATTACAACAAAAGTGTATGGACTGCTAAGGTGGAACGTGTTGACGTAGTATACCGTGCAATTTAAATAAAAGATTTAATTGAACGAAACATTGAATGTGTGAGCAGTATGTCCTTTCTATTATATTCCTTTGTATGTTTTGATATTCTGTGTTCTGGTTTATTAGCGACCATCATGATTACGGTTTTACGATGATAATAATTATTGGATTAATGGGTTTGTATGTCGCTAAGTAATTTTGATGATTCGTCGGTGTCTAAACGACTATCTAAGCTTTAGAAAATGGTTCAAGCTATATGTTGCTGCGTGTGGCTTATTTGGTACTCGACTTGAAGATTCTTACTGTGTTCTCTTAACAACAGCTATCTTAGTTTGGGATTCGTTATGTATTAATAAATAGTGTTTTATCTCAACCTATTGTTCCCCGTTCCCGTCTTATTTCAAGTATTCTTATCGGAACTACTATAGTTTAATATTAACATGGATATATATTTCAGTTTGTATACTTGAAATAGTACCCTAAGATCATTTCTACTATGCCCGTGAAAACATTCGGAATGCATCTAAAAATAATGCCAGAAAATAATAAAACAGTTGCTAAGTGAAAATTTCCGTTAACAAGAACACAAAGTTTCGGAAAATGTTTTCTAGGCGTTACAAAAAAAAAAAAAAAAAAGGAAACTTTTATCTCCGGGAAATAATTACGTTAACCTCAAAAATCCTTTACGATTCCATGTACTAGAATACATGCTCTTTTACAAATTTAAAATTTCTGTTTAGAAAAGTATGCATTCCCAAATTCACAGTACAAAATTTTCATTTTACTTCAACTATACTTTACATGCTTAAGTCTATCTTTCAGAGAACTATTCTATCACAAAATCTACAAACCAAATAGAAGTAACAAACCTGCTGCTCCTTTCCTTCGTGGTGAATCTTGACATCTTTCACCGTCCCTCCAGGCTCAAGGACTACCTCTAAGTAAAACATATCTGAAGAAATGAACCAACCTACGCCAGATCCACCATCCGTAAACTTTAACCTGGAAGGAAAAGATACATTCATAAACCATGAGTAGATTGGTTGCAAACTACTCATCTAATCAATGTGACAGTGGAGCATCCTTTCGCTCATCTCAAAGATTTAGATATCTTCTAGGTCCTTTGAGTGAAGACAAGTGATTTACCATGCGTAACACACAATTCCGGGAGTAGTTCCCCAAGTTCCACCTAGCGAAGGTGTCGGGCGTGCTAGCAAACTCTTAAAAAGATAACTTATCAAAGCTAAGTGATTTATCAAATAAAAGACTGGGAGGAAAAGAAATACCTATTTTTATTTAGGTTCGTGGAGTATCGGACTCCAGAACTGCACACAGCAGAACCACTAAATCAATATAATAATATGATTTAATTCAATCCAATTTGACAAAACCAAGCATAAGCTCTTACGTACATTAGCAGTATAACTAATAACGACAGTCTAATAAAGAATGTTAATAAGAAACAAATAAACAGAATCATAAAGAACATTAGTAACAAAAGAAATATAAAATAAGAATTATTATCAGAAAGAAATGAAATGATTTTCTTCCGAAATAAAAAAAGTTGTTCACTTCGTATATTAGCGTATTTTGGTGCTGCCATCTGTTGAACACAAATTCAAACGTTTCTGCAATAGTCTTCCTATCTATATTATAGATATGGTGAATGTTATATACACGTATATTAATAAATATTTAAACAATTTCCATCACTTGAACTAGTTAATTAACATATAAACATTTGAATA
>JAGDQP010006111.1:0-20553 GCA_022664845.1 Lepisma saccharinum | reverse complement strand
TATATATATATATACAGATGCTTATCAGAATAATGGAAACACCTGAACGAAAGTGCAACTTACCAGATTAATATGGTGTCGGGCCACCTTTCGCCTTCAGAACAGCCTTGATGCGACGTGGGATGGAGGCATAGAGGTCGTGAATGGTAGCAAGTGGAATATTACACCATTCCTCGTGCAGGGCATCGGCCAGTTCTGTGAGAGAGGATGGAGGTGGAAATCGTCGCCGGAGTCGTGTTTCCAAGATGGACCACAGATGTTCAATTATGTTGAGATCTGGGGATTGGGCGGGCCAGGGGAGGTGTTGAACTTCATCCCGATGTTCCTCAAACCACGCTGCAACAACTCCAGCTGTGTGAATGGGTGCATTATCATCCTGGAATATGGCGTCATTGTCCGGGAACAACATCCGGACCATAGGATGCAAGTGGTCTCCTAAAATTGCGACATAATCGTTGGCAGTGATGCGTCCGCGAAGTGTGACCACAGGACCCAATGAAAACCATGATATTGCGGCCCACAGCATCACCGTGCCGCCGCCATGTTTCACAGTTGGGCGGAGACACTGCAGATCATACGCTTCTTTGGGCGTTCTCCACACATAAACACGGCCCGTGGTTTGGAATAGGGTGAATGGTGACTCATCCGACCATACCACACGTTTCCAGTCGTCAACGGTCCAAGTTGCATGGTCGCGGCACCATTTGCGGCGTGCTAAAGCGTTCTGGTCCCTGATGAGAGGTTTGGCCCGTGCAACACGACCCCGTAAGTTCATGTCATGTAATTCGCGGCGGACTGTGATTGTCGAAACAGGTTGGGGGAGGTGCTGATTGAGTTCCTCCGTCACTTGCGCCGCAGTGGCACGACGGTTCCGCGTGACAATGCGCTTTAATACCCGGCGTGCCCTGTCACTGATGCTTTTCTTCCGCCCACTGTTCCGCTTCCCCGATGTGGTTTTCCCGTGTGTTGTGTAGGCCGTCATCACCTTCGACACTGTCCCTGGCGACACACCTAACACACTAGCCACTGCCGTCACACTCACTCCACATAACCGCGCACCAACAATTTGCCCTCTTTGAAACTCTGAGAGGTCTCCCATTTTACACTACCTCCGTCTGCTGCAGCCACTGCACACTCCTGTTCCACGACGCCTGACGTAGTATGGAGACCGACCTAACACACCACCACCAGCAGTCCGGCGCTGCGGTCGCCACGACACCACTGCCAACCCATACATCTGACGTGTTGCCAACTACAGGTGTTTCCATTATTCTGATAAGCATCTGTATATATATATATATATATATATATGAGGCTGCCACAACAGATGTGGTACTATTATTAGGATCCCTTTACTAAACTTAATATTCAGAATACTACACCCAGAAAGTACAAAAACCAAAAAGATCCTGGTGGGTACTTTCAAACTATATCAATTCCTTCACTCTTTTGTTTTTTTCCTTACAGACTCCAGATGTGAATGAGGACTGTAACTAACAGTTATGATCCCCCCCCCCCCGATATTTTCTTCTAGATACTGACGTGGCAATATCTGACACAAACCATGAGTTCCAACGTAAAAAAAACAGTAATGTTTTTTTTCTAAATTTCTACTCTTCTTCACTTTTATACACACTATTGTCACTGCTTTATACGACATAATATTTTATTATTCTTTGAAAAAGTTTCTACAACATAAAAGCAGTGAAGCTGATAAACTGCATCGTAAATAAACCTGTAAGAGACCATCCACATTTTGGAACTACAAGGATATAACAAAACAGTAAGTAAATATATTTATAGGTAACCCCAACGCAAAAATTACTGATTTTACTTTACATCAATTTCGTCTACACTCCTATGTTCTATAAACAAAAGACATGCACATGACAAAAGTAACTGTTCACACATAAAAAAATAAATAGTTTGCCAACTTGTTACGTAATATTTTCATAATAAGGTACCACAATCGTAATATTATCAACATGCAGAGCAGTTATAATCAAGGTGACACTTTAGTTATATTTAATTCCAGGTTTCTACCAGCTTTTCAACAGCTATTTTTTAACATCGTGTTGAGTCATGTCTCGTTCTCTGTACGAAGAACCAATTATTAGCAAATTTAATGTATTTGGTTTGTATTCCCTCGATCCTAACTCATCTTGAAACAGATAAAACCACAGCAAACATCAAACTGGAAGAGAAAAAGTAGAACTGGAGTCCGGCTTCAAGTATTTGGTATTCGGGTAGTATTGTAATATGAAATGTGAAAAAGAGATAAACGCAAGAAGAGCAACGGCGAAAAAGGCGTTCACTAAGAACCTCTCCTGCGGATGAATCAACAAAGAATTTAGGACAAGATTAACCAAATGTTGCGTATGGAGTATTGTGTTGCATCTAGGAGAAACATGGACTCTATGAAGGAGGAAAGGTTAAGGAATGCAAGGCGCAAAGTGAGGTAGGGTGGTCAGTCCTACGCTCGACCGCTTTTACCTCAGAAGGTGCTCAGGAATACCAAGGACACTCTGGTACTCAATTTGATAGACACCTCAAGAGCGCCAGGCATGGGAATACTGCCGAGAAAAATCTCCAGCATCCTGGCCTGGATTTAAAACCGGGCCGTCTGATTCGTAGTCAGACACACTGCTGCCTGAGCAACGGTGACTCCCTCTATGAATGAGTAAAGAAAAAAAATTGGAAGCGTTCGAAATGTGGACAGAGAAGAATGGAAAAATAGGCTGGACACGGAAGATGTGTAATGAGGAAATTCTAAAGAGAGTAGTTGAAAGATGGCACTGGAGACAATAAAGAAGAGAAAAAGAAACTGGTTAAGACATAGGCTGCGCAGATTTTATACTGAGGTATTAAACTGAAGGTATAGTTGAAGGAAGACGACGGATCCAATTCCTTTACAGTATTAAGAAAGATAAATAGTATGCTGAGAAAAAAAGCTGCAAGATCGGGACGAATGGAGAGGGCTTAATTTACCTTAAAGAACTGTCGCTTTTGACAGAACACTAATGGTGATGGTAACTCTTACTCCCCTCTGGACAGAAAACAATTTACAATAGTAGTAGTAATAGTAAATTCAGAGCTCCTGCTTGGCCGAATGGTTAATGTTCTTGCCTTGCCTGTGAGTAGAGTTACATTCGATTCGCGGTGGGGGCTCACGGACTTTCAGTGTTTACCCAGCAGACGTACAACAAGAAAACCAGGAAATATGGCAATGAGAGTCATTGTGCTGCCTACGCAACACCTAACTGAACGAAATCAGTCTAATAGGTCAAGGCCAATTTGAGCTGTAGCGCCAACGACATACAAGATGAGCGACAACATATCTATCATGAGTTTCCAATGTTCTCCTCAAGTCACAATTAATCTAGGAGATATTGAAATGACAGAGTCCAATCACAAGAACATACATCATCTTAAACATAACAGGAGTAGTGCTCTTCCACGAGGTGTGCAGCAGGTTACTGTACGACTACAGAATTGTTTGGAAACAAATGGACAATACATCCAGCATAATGTATAATTTCCATCTTGGTACAGAACATTATTAATGAATGCAGTTTTTTTTTTTTTTTAATTTTTTAAGGTTTGTAGTTGGTAAAATAGGGTTAGTTTTATCATAACTACTCGTATCCCACTAACTGAAAAATTTAAAATCTCTAGTTAATCATTTCTTACCCGAGTTGTCTTGATACACTTTCCAGTCTTTCAACCATTGATTGCAGGGAAGTCACTTTAATGGAATATTGTAGCGTGTCAAGGCATTTCTGTAGCTGCGTCTTCTCTACACTATCCAGAGGATATCTTTTGTCCTGAAACAAATAACAATGTGGCTCAGACTCACACAAAAAAATGACAAAAACGGCATGTGATAGAGTTGCCTAAAGATCACAAATAAAATTCAAATACATTACAAGAAGTTCATGAACCCTCACTCACACACAATTCCAAGATTTCCATCCTTCAACTAACACTTAAGAAAAACCCAAATTTACATGAACACAAATGCAGGAGCTCTCTTTATTTAAAAGCAGAGCTAAATCTTTTAACAATAGGATCTACAAATTAAGGATAGAAAATAGGAGTACTGTAATAATTAATGGATAGATCAAAAGTACACAACTACTAAACATTTATTTTCTTTATATTTACTTGTAAGTTGATCAATACAGTATTTAATGGTACTTCAACTAATGTAATACCAGGCAGTTACAGAAAATATGTACCTACTTTGCGAATTCTCGACACTGGTAAGAGAAATCACAAGGTCAATCTCACCAGCAAGGACACACTGAAACATGCACAAAACTAGACTCGACTAGATCAGAGCATTTAGTGTGACGCCTGTGTCTATCAAAACCAGTGAACTTCACCTTTTCTGTATCTTTTTGAAGAAAGTTGAAGCCATATCTGTTATCTGCACATTAAAAGTAAACTGGCAAAGTTCACTACTTCAAGAAGTAATATATCAAAATGATCTGTAATATAGGGAAGACTTTGAACAAACAACATTGTATACCGACAAGATAAAATCACAGCAGCGTCGCGCAGAACAATCCCCCTCCCAGACCCATAATTGAAACTGAAGTTTTTAATACTGATGTAAACTAACGTTCTTATGAATCGGAACCGCTCAGCGTCGGCTCCTTCCACTAACAGATTCACTACATCCGGCACTTTACATGTTAACTGATCTTGTAATAGTCTGAACCGAATCATTCATATGAATCGGAATAATTACAGTAACTATCATCGGAACAGGTTCGTGATCATCTATGGCGTTTACTTATTGTCCTCATTGGTTGTCAAACACATACAACAACATTCAAGTAACAACAACCTCCCTCCATTTGCAGCTCCGTAACGAACTGCTCCGTGAATGAAGACCTCATCAAACCGTATTCTTGTCGGATTAACGGGGTGTACCAAATTTCAAAAGTGCAACTTTCATATCGAGGGGGGGGGGGGGGGAAAGCCATACGTATTTACGTACAAGAAGGTTACGCGTTTCGAATTTTGAAATATAACGACTTTTCACCGCGTCGGTCCCATGCAGCTCTGTTGGAAGAAACAATATAAAAGACAATATCAGATCATCTTTTATCCTTGAAATGTGATCTGCATACCTGAAAGTAACGACAGCACAAAATATACGCAGACACCTACTCTCGATCACCAATTCGAAAAACTGTAAAATAGTAAACGAAGATCGCTGTTCAGCTTATCCGAAGTGGTGAATAACCACTTTATTTACCTGTGACTCTTATTCATATTGTTTGCTCGTCTGATTGGCTATGAAGAAGCATGGAAGGATATTGAGGTTGACAAGAGACATATCTGAAACTACAATCTAACCACCGAATTGAGAAGGTACTCTATAATACGCACGTTTTGTAAAAACTGTTACAAAGAGATTTCAAGTAAAGAATGACGTGTAGTGGATGAAAGTTTTCAAAAAGAAGGCAACATATTGTAATAACACCTTGTATGATTTTGTTTAAACAAATTTTGGTATAATAAGGTGAAATGAACCACACCTCAACAAACACCTATGTTTGATGATGATGAATATTATGATGATGTATTTAAGTACCATGTACTATGAGTAGCGTGGTGCATTCGTTACAAAACGTAAATAAAGCATATAAAATCATAAATTACAAAGATGAATTAGTTACAAAAAAAAAAAAAAAAAAAAAAAATCTATACTTTTCATGAATAAATTTCAAAATCGCCGAACCACTTGACCGTCTCCGTCAATGCCGTTTCAATAAATTCTGAAAGATACTCATGAAGTATGGAAGTCACAGAACAATACTGACATGTAAATGATACCTCGTTTCAAGAACTGCTTAAGAGAAAAAGCAGTAATCTAGGTATTCAAAGATGTGTGTTCAGCAATAATCTAATTTCTTCATTCTGCAATATATTGCTTCTATCATTCCGGAGTTTGTTTCTGTTGTGGTCGACAACGGAAATTCACTCAGGCAGTTCTGAATAGCAATTTGGTGGCGTGTTAGCCACGTATCAGTTTTTTTAACCGTTCCAACGGAGTTATCAGAATATCTCACTGATCAATTTGATAAAATACCACTGGCACAAGTAAGGCAAACTGGTTTGGTCGTAACTTCAGATGAGGACCTCAATTCCAGATGTCAGACACTTGGGTTGGGTCTGAAGAAGCAATGATCGGTCAGTACCTTCAAAAAAATATTGAACTTCGGTCAATTCTCATTTCATAATTATCCAATACCATCATTTGTGCTTAAAGTTCGGAGGGAAATTAATGGAATGTCATTTCTTATTATTCTCAGATTGCAGGTGCTTTTAGTCGAGTGAGCTACAATAACTTATTTCAGGTATCCATTTATCTTGCAACTGGGAAAACCAAGTTCGAAATTTAATCAGCTTTCATCTAATCTTAATCTTCAGTACATGACAAATGGTGGTATGGTTATCAAACTGCAGGGATAGTTCCCCTTTCAATTTATTTAAGGGCAATGTAAAGCCAAGATCTCCGACAAGAGATGGCAGCACTGTCTCCGTATATGTCTAATGTATTTTTATCGTTGCACGAAATTTCAATGATGCTCCTACAAATTCAAGCCTAGAGAGTTCAAACTTCCTGGGAAGAAAGTTCATAACTAATTCAAGAGTTCTATCCGTGCCGATTATTCATTTTCTTTCTTGTTCATTGTTGAAAGAGTTTCATTGTTATAGGCATAACAACAATGAAATGATTTCAAACAATGAATAAGAACGAAATTAAAAAATCGGCACGGAAAGTGCTGATGTAAAGCCAACATACAAACTAGTTCACCAGTAATGTATTAAACAACAAAGTTATATAACGGTGTCAAGCATCTTAGATCCTTACGAACAACAGAAATCTAACATTTTATGATTTCATTAATATAACAATTCAAGCTTTGGAAATAATATATTCAGAAACGTAACAAGTTGTTGTAAACCACATTATCGTATCGAAGTCGTGAAATCACAAAGTAAATAGCAAAGTAATACAAATAATAAAATAAAGAGTAATTGTTTACTTACATGTAATGTCATTCGAAGTGCCTTTGCACTTTCTGGCAGTGATTTGAACTGTCCTGCTTTCGAGCGGATCTTTTCCATCAACAGTTCCATCTGCCATGATTTGTTCTTGTCTCCTATACTTGCAACTGAAAAATACGACATTCTTCATTTAGCATATAATTCACTGTTAAAATTTCTTAAAAACATTAACAGTACTTGCCTCAGCTGACACAAAAGAAAAAGCGTAAAAAGAAGAAGCATTCATTGTCCGTTACATTTAATTTCATATGCTCTCTCTTAAATAAACCATATAACTCTTTCACGTTCACATACCACACACTACGCACTTTGCCTTATATATATGCCATGTGGAGAAAAATCTCAACGAACTATAGATAATTAGGCTAGCTAGAACCTTCACTTAGCTTCTAAAAGTGATTTGTGTGATATTTTATATTCAGAGTTAGTTGCTGGCTTACATAGCCAATCCAAGCTTTTCCGCTGCTAATTAACTATTCTTTTAAGCAAATTTTCAATTAACTACAGACGGTAACATTGCCAATAACTAGTCTTTTAAAAAGACTACGGATCTCGAATATTACCCTTCGATGTTGCCAAAACCAGGCGCGGTACAAAAACAGGTTAAATCTGCTACGAGGCTGTTAAGATAAAAACTTACGTGTGTATCCTCCGTGAACTTCTTACCGTTAATCAACGAAAACTGTTTATATAATCATGTGACGTTTTGGTCCTACCTAAGATCTGTCAAAAATAAAACGCAACAGAAACTAATTCAGATGAATCTATTCAACTTCTAGCTCAAAATTCCGAGTTTGCTGGGTTTTCCCGGAAAGAATATTTTTACTGCGATGTTTTTTTTTTTTTTTTTCAAATATTTGATTTACTTAATAAATACTCCCTTCTGGGACGAGAATAATACAAATTTACTCCGGAGTGGATTGCTAGTAACTCATTACGAAAAATCTGGTAACTGGTAGAACAGAAAATTCGAAGTGGCAATGCTACATGGGTATCTGCAGTTATAACTCAACGACATCACTTGAAGGATTTTTCGAGGGAGAGATGGTCAAAATCACAGAAGCGACTACAGTGCTTGACAGGCACACCTAAAATGGCCACGATTTAGCTCTAGAACTTTCGACAAACTCAGTGTGCATTGATCTATTAACTCCGTCATCTATCAATGCCTTTCTCCGGCTCAAAAGTAACAGTTATTCCTTGCGTTGGTAATGAGTAAGTACTCTCCATTGTACTCACTTTTTCACCTAGTCTAGTGGAAGTAGATTGGTCACTTGTCATATTTTGAAAAGTGCATTAAAATAAGTTTGTTCAATGGTTGGTCTAGATTTCCGTAGTTTGTGTTACGTCATGGAACTCATTACGGAATAACTTTTACTGTTAGTGTAATTCCTAATGTGGAACTACAAGTTTTGTATTGAATATCATTTGCACATCCTATCCATAACTATCTCCTTGCTGCAATTTCAATCTAGACATTTCTGCATACCCCAATGGAATTGTAGGCACTTCGTATCAATTCTGGAAATATTTTGAATCTTCGCTGTACAACATACTTTTCATTTCGCAAATGCCTGATACTAAAGGTCGGTCGATCAAAGTATAGCCGTGACGCTTCTGAACACGTAGAAAGAAAAGACTCAAGAGGGTTGTCCCCACCCATCAGAAGAAACATGAGCACTTTTCAACTGGGTATTAAGCGTCTGAACAGTTACGCTATATGCGTATGTCGGTTTTGTTTATTCCCTGTTCGCAGGCGCTTGCTATCAAAAAGCTGCAGAGACTACTATTACAAATAATAATAATAATTAGTGTTTGTGAAAAGAAACGGGCAGGGATAAAAGCGGTCACGCCCTCCTTAATAGGTGCAATCCCGTCATTCGCTTAGTGACGAAAACCGGGAAGATGACTTCTATTGGATTTGAACTGACGACCTTCCTATTGGTAAGCCAACGCTGTAGCAATTGAGCTATGGTCGCTAGGTGAAACTAACTCAAATATTAGTTACGCACGACAAAAGAACTACCTTGTTCTCCACGGCTACAGTTTAATTTAGGATCCGCTCCACATTAGTACTCAGCACATTTTCCCCTCTCATCGACTCAAATTCTTTGCGTGTAATTGCGATAAAGAGGGGAGAAGATGAAAACAAAAAGAGGCGTCCACACAAAATTGAAGAGTCTTTTAATGGAAGAACATTTGCTTTTCTCGCGTACACCAAGGATGGTATTGTGCTGATTGAAAAACTCAAAATACATATACCTACATCCATCCATAAACACACACACTAAATGTCGTGGAATGATCTTGGACTGATTCCTTGCTCTCCTCCTATCCAGCTGTTCTGAGACGTAGAGGATGAAATTTTAACAGCATTTTTGTGGGAATATGTCCATACACAGAATATGTCCGATCCGGCGAGCCAAGCTTGGGGGAAATGTAAGACAACAAACAAAAAATATTTAAGGCGACAATTAATTTCCCGGAAGCTAAAAAAAAATCTTAGATAATACAACAACGGCGATACATAAGCGATTTACAGAATTTCTTCGTTATTGGCTAAGTCAAATAATAGACAACAGCGTATTATCAGGTGTTACAATGACAGCTGATAGCACAGCGCAGGCCAGGGTACATCACAGGTGGCTGTACGATAAACTGCGTATATAAAAAATAATAATCGAACATGACTTTTCTAACTTAACCAAACTCGCTGAAGCTTAACCTATAAACAGTAAAAGAATTAAAAAAAAAACTAAAAAAATGTCAGATCAGTGTGACGCCATTAGTATTCCTCCGCGTGCCACTATATCCGTCTCCGAATCAACTGGAGTGCCTATTTTATGAACTAATTATTGTCGTGTGGTTGTACTATATTTTGTATACCTCCATTTCGGGTTGTGAGTATGGAGGTGTCAGTGATAAATAGTTTTTTGAAAACGAGTAGTGTAGAGCGTGTAATAATGATCGATAGGATGGGGACGTTTGGAGTAGATAAAGTAAACCTTAACCCTAATTCCAGCTTTAAATTACCTTCTGCTACTGCAAAAGTTCCCTCTTCTTCACCGCCTTTTCTGCTTTATTGTACATCAATACGAGACGGCACTACTTGCATCCTCTCACAATAAATAAAGAAGAAAGAAGACACTTTTTACAAACCTCTCTCCTGAGTAGCAAATACAGACAGGAGGGTCAAACCACAGTTGTCCCTTGGGTCTTTCCCCCCCACACACACACGCTTACAAAATGTTTTCTGCAGTGACAATATAGCTAGAATCACGAATCACAACAGTTCCAAAGTGTTGTGACATATCTTAGCAACCAAAATCTGCATTCTCTTATGAGGAAAAATTGACTGACAAGTAAAAAACATTTTTATCAGACAACAAGTTACTATTCCACTCGGTAAAACCCACGCCCAAGACATATGTCAAATTTAAAATTTTCGATGCGTCCTCATAAATAGTAATTTTCCGTACTCATACAGTAGAACTAACTCATTAAAAAAAAAAAAAAATGCTTCTAAAATTTGTAACAAATGAATAAACAAGTAACAAAGTGAAATTAACTAAAGTAATAATAATAAAATCGTAATTCTAGACATTTTCAGGCTATACTATTTTACCAGTTTCCGAAAGTCGAGGTTATTAAGTCTACATAAGCCTATTAAATAATACCAGGACATCTGAATAAGGGCACGGTTAAATTCATTTATGGTGTTTAGGCACCTTTGGCTCAGAACAGGACAGGCCCTAGTTTGATTCCCGGCCTGCTGTTATGCGGAAAGAAAACTCAAGCCAGAATGGGCAGCCACTGGGATCATTTCCAGGTCCTACCGACACCGACTGATAAGTCAACATTCCACTAAATGAGCTATGCCCCCTCGGTAATATGGTCACGGGTTACAATAACAGGTGTTGCATAAGTATTCTCTTTTACATCAACCAATAAACGTTATTATATGTGAGAATTCACAAAAAGTGATAAACAAAAGGTTTGGAGACTGTATTTTTAAACATGGCATCACATGTTGTCGTTACATTATAGACTAAATAATAAGATAGACTTACACCGCCAACCTATTTTAGTCTGCGTTAAGGAGCGCATGATTTTGTACCCCGCCATTAGGTGGCTCTGGTGACTATTTTTAGTAGCTGCTTCTTTCCAGTAGTAGCCACCAAAATCACCTAACGACATGGTTCAAAATCACGTATTCTTAAGCAAAATCAATTAATTTCTGCGGAGACAGAAAAAGATAAGCTACAAGCAGGGCTCGAAACTTGCGGTGGCCCACTGGCCGACGACCAGTAAAAATTTCCAAGGACCAGTAACTCAAAAATGTCAGTGGTCCTGTGGGCTAGTGCTTTCTTTCTCAAGTTCCAATATATTACTAAACATACTTGTAGGCTGTATTTAATGTTTTTTTCTTCTTCTTAGTTTAAAAAAAAATCGTAGAATCTTAGGAACTAACATATCAGCTAATCAACACTTCTGACGCAAGTGCCGGAGACAGGAAACAACTCGTATGCAACGCGGATACGCCATCTTATCACTGAATCAATGCTGTGTAATTATGATGTTGCTCGGGCAGTATCCTTTGTAGACAAAGCAGAAGGAGCCAGACGCCCCAATATTTCACCCTATGACCCCAGACTCCCAGCAGATTATTCCGAAGAAGATATTTATTGTAATAAAAACAAAGTGTGATAATTCAGACATTCCTATTTGTTGGCATAATCTTGT
Source organism: Lepisma saccharinum (assembly GCA_022664845.1). NCBI lineage: Eukaryota > Metazoa > Arthropoda > Insecta > Zygentoma > Lepismatidae > Lepisma > Lepisma saccharinum. Next base: position 8,724 of record JAGDQP010006111.1, on the reverse strand, counting down.
TTGCTTTGGCATAGAATTTTTACAGAGCTATAATTATTATTTCGTATTTGGTATTCTATATGGGTCTTTAGTCTAAATGAATATAATAAAGTGGGCCAAAAAATACGCTGATTATAATTACTTACTGATCTGTGAAAGCGCCCGTACGATTTTTCTACGACCAGTGAAAAAAAAAGCTACCAAAAGTTCATTTCGAGCCCTAGCTGCAAGTCTATGGTATTATGATAGTTTTAAACAGATGAACACGAATAAAAGTTAAATATCCTTGCGCCACGCACTGGTCAAATAAAAATCTTGCTAATATAAATTATTAAACAATTAATGTGAACGTTATACTTTTATTACAACAAATAATGAACTATTTACGGGTCTGCTTCGTTGTAATCATTTCATCTCTCTTTCATGCAATTTCATATTCCGTCCTTTTCTTCCCTATTTTGGACTCAGGTTCGATATGCTACGTCAGCTGTTAAGTTGGGTTTGATTACATCACATAAGCTATGAAGTTAAGAGTACAAGTGCCATGAAGTGCTTACAACAGAGCAGCTCACAGCGTATTAGTTTTCAGAAATTAAGGGGAGCACAACAGTTCCTTTGTACTCAAGCTCACAAGCGTTGATCAAAAGCTATTTAGCAGATAATATATTTATTATGAAAGCTACGTCATAGGCCTAATTACTAAAATTATTTTTTTCTGTAAATGAAAATCAGTTTTATCACGTTATTCTACGAAAGTAATCAGTAACTTTTACCAGAAAACTGCCACTTAAATGTACATATCCTCTTTGGTCAGGGTGAAACTTGAAGTGCTATTCAAAACATACTGTAACCCTACTTAATTAATTATAGCTCACACCTATCATTATTTTAGACGTAACGTTGATTCCGGTTTTGAAATTCAGACCTATTAACTTCACAGATAAGTACTGTTCTATAAAAGCACTGCCATCAATACAAAATAAAAAATCTATTTCCGTCATTAAATCTAGGATAACATTTCCTCATGTTTTTCAAGATTACTGAAGCTTTAAGCTTCCATATGAAACATCCCCCATACTGACACAAAATAATACACTACTACTACTTCATTTGATAAATATATTTTTCACTGTATAGTTACCAATTGGTTTCTGATTCAATATTCCGTTCGTGCATCCTTTCGATGAGTACGAAGACGTCATAATTTGATGAAATTCTGGCGTCTTGCACCAACAACCCTCAGGTGTCAGACATGTTTATCGATAGCCATAGCCAACTTGAGGTCCGACAAGTGCTGCCATCTTCAAGCATTGCCGGAAAAACTGAAGTAGTCTCATAAAAAAAAAAAGACTTACAAAGCGTTCGATGACCTCATTGAAGGTTTTCACTAATTTTACGGATCTCTATAGCTATTATTTGTGCAAGCTAGCAAAATTGTCAAAGTATAATGCCACTTTTTTTTAGTTATTTTATTTAATTTGAAGATCTTGATATCCTTAATATTCTAATTAGAAATTATCCAAGTTCTGTGACACTTTGGAAAGTAATTAATACATTCTTGGCACTTTTGTGGCTTACATCAATATCTTATTCTTTTGAATATTTATTACTGTAAATTGAAACAAATTTATGTTGAAGCATACTTCCCGGAAAGAATATTAGCTATGCACAAGAAATTTCATTAACAAACAAATATTATAACATAGGAACAATGAAAAAGACAGTTGCAGTGTCATGTAATTTCTGACTTCTGAGCTATACACTACAGCATTCTTAGAATTCCGAATAGTTGTTAAAATTTTCTTTATCTTCGTTCCGGGTTCGATTTTCAGTGGGAACAAAGCAGTAAACTCTGAATGTGGTTCATATAACCAGAGAGAAGGGAATATATAACTGAACAGGGATTTTTCTGATTGCTTATTTTGCTTTTCTAACATGTTATATTAATTATTTTCTGTTCGCTTTGTATGCATTATGCTAATGGTTCCCAATCTTTTCCAAATCGCGAACCCGCTGATGTCAATAATAATTCATGGCATTGCTGTACAGGTACTAAAATAAACGTATCTGTACAATATTTTCGACTACCACTAGGATCTCAATTTATTTTATTTTGAAAACCAAACATGTAACATACTGAAAATGATTACTGCACTCACGTGACTACGAACCCGTATCTCAAACACTCTTTCAGTTAAAGCGATATACGAATTTCATGGTGATGGTGTTTTGAATTAGCGGTCATGGTGTTAATGGATGTCCACATACATTTTTAACTCAGTGTTGCAAGGCGATTAACCGGTTGTTGCTATAAACATTTTTAAAAAATGTTAAGCTTCGACTGTCAAAATTTTTTATATTGTTTGACGTCTTTGATTAAAAAAATTCAATGAGACTTCGTCGTAGATTGAGTTTTTGCAGGAACTCTTAAAAGTTAACTTGATAGGAGACTTGCGGAAAGCCATCCAGTGGACAACCTATCAAAATAACGGGAAAAGGAGACTTATGAAAAATTATCCAGGGAAGAGTTTGCTGTTCATAAAAATATTAAGAAATGTATTTCGTCGATGCCACCTTTTGTTTAACAATCATCAACAACAAAATACAGTGAGAGAAAAGTAATGCCGAGTTCAAATTACAAAAGAAAACATGTTATGTATACCATAAATAATCCAATAATAAAATACACCTTAAACGTCATGATTATTTAATGTTCATTCGAAAATTAGTACCTCTTCGTAAAAATAAAAAAGAAACAATATACACAATACCCCGGCTGTCAATTTCAGTAATTTCATTGTTGATAACAATGCAATAAATACAGTTTCCATTTTAAATTAAAAAACAACAAACAGAAATAAATTAGCCTAAATAGTTTCTAATTTTAAATTTAAATTTGGATTGTTGTAAATAAAAATGTTTAGATTTAAGGTCTTAACACATTGTAGTAGTATTTCGCAGTAGTATTAGTGGTATTAGTAGTAGTAGTAGTAGTAGTAGTAGTAGTAGTAGTAGTAGTAGTGGTGGTGGTGGTGGTGGTGTTGCCAATATATTTTATTAACCCCGCTCCAACGGGCGGGTACTTTAGCTAGTTGGAAATAAAATGCATTTCTCAAAGTGAAGCAAAACAAAGGTCGTTAGTAGTGAGGGGGAAGTGCTAGATATTTTCCGGTTAAAAATACTTACAAATGTAAGCAACCCTTATTAACTATATTTTTACTGTTGCAGCAAAGAATTATACCGCAGCGTTCATAACTACGTAAATATAATAATATTCTACAGTTTACAACAATGATTTAAATAGACCCAGAATTATCTACAATTTGCATTTTGGGACATTATGAACCTTCATTCACAGAGTAAAACTTGATAACTTAAATGTCCTTTTTAGGGAATAACTCTCTAAATGTTAGGCTCCCGATTTGAACTTGTAATCGGAAACAGGAAAGTTGTCCTAAAAACTGAACTATTAAAACCGGACGGTTGGCAACCCTGTACTTCATACTTTCCTACATAACAAGGAACAAAATAAATAACTGTAAATTACAGCATTAATAAGAGTTTTGTGTTAAAATTTGAATGTTAAATTATACGTCAAAAAAGAAAAAACAAAAAGAGCAGGCGTAATAAATCAATTCTTAAAGAATACCTGAAAACATTGCCAATAATCTTGACAATTGAAATAAATAGTTTTGTTTATTTATGTTTTTTTAAAAAAAAGCTACAATTTGGTTTGCGGATACCAACAGAGCACTTGACGGACCCCCGGGGTCTGTGGACTTCAGGTTGGGAACCATTTCATTATGCGAAGATCGTTCAGTTGCACACATATAGGCCTACACAAAACTCTTTGTAAACTTCTCTCTACAATGTGGCAAAAACATCTTAATTATTTTTGCAGAGATAATAAAATAAACCAGCTTATAAAAACAAGCAAGAACAATCATTATGTTTCAGAGCACTATTGTCATTTAAAAGCAATATATTATAAATATGTGCACATCACATGTTTATTGCCACCATTTACAATATACAGTTGAGATGAACATGTGATGTACACAAATTTCAGCATGGTGGTATCTAATATTTTAAGTCGCATGTTATTTTCCTTGATTGATCCCAGCACAATTCCTTTTTGAAAACTCCTACGTCATAAATACCTAAGTAATTAGTTCGCAAATATTATTCATCATAGCTTTCAATGCAAACATGAAGATGCTATGATAATTATTTGAATATGAATTTGTATTTTAATTTATCTATGACCTTTAGACATCTTTGGTTCAAGGGAGGGGATAGTATCTGAGAAGGAGTATGGCAGAACCTAGTTTGAAGGTACCATATCCCAGCATTAGCTTGATGTGACTGAGGCAATCATGATTCTTAACAACTGCGTGGTGCCTAAGCTATCCAGCAGACCGAAGTTACGACAAACGAAAACTTAGTTGAAAATATTGCTGCTTTCAAGGATTTTTATTATAAGAGAAGAATATTTATTTAAAATCTGAAAGGACAATGAAAGTAAGAAGACACTTCGTGACAGAAAGCTTGTAGTTCATTATGATAATTGATAGTGGGAGAACCTATTTAAGGAGAATAACTCAACTAAAGAAAACACCTTATTGTGCACTTTTTGTGAACCTTTTGCACACCTAAATAAGTGGCCTTTTGATCATCCTGTTCACTGTAAATCTGCAAAGATGTGAACAAACGGAGCACTAGACATTATTTCGGTTTTTGGCTTATATGTAGATAAACAGGCACGGTTTCCAGCATCAATAAAGGCTCCCAAGCTAATTCCGCTAGGAGCAAGGATGTTTTAATAGGGGATACGCCTATTGCTATCTCATGCCCAGAGAAAGAATGAAGCCAAAAAAAAAAACTGAGCATCGACCAAGGCGGCACACCTGTTTGGTTAGCAGACAACCACAGAGCTTGCCACCATCTTTGTTAGCCGAAAACAATGTTTTGATGACAGTAAGTGGGCTAACTGGATTGAACTAAGCTGTGACGTTTGGCTTCATGTTCTTGGCGTGAGCGCATATCCTTGACTAGGAGTGATTAGTAGACTTAAAAAAAAATGAAACAAGTTGTAACAGAGTTGAACCCGCTAAATTAATGTAGTTATTCAACACATCATAAAAGCGAAACATAGAGGTTTAAAAAATCACAATTTTTTAGATGATTTACTTTGAACTAGGAAGATTGAATAATTCGGTTCAACTTTGTGACTGAATGAAGGCAAGGAAAAGTCAGAATTAAACTTAAAATGTCTCTATATTTTCGTATAACTTTATGACTTTCAATTGAATTCTATTTATGGCCTTTAGGCATCTAAGACTCAGGTCGTTATGACTTTCAAATTAACAACAATCGAATTATAGCGTCCCTAAAACAATATATTTAATTTTGAAAATAGTAACGTTACACATGTTTGTCTAAGTAATGCATTTATTGTAGGAAATCACAAATAAAAATATAGGACCTAGAACAAGTGTCTTTAAAGTGGGCGTATCTAGTTCTCGGTTTCTTTAGGATCTGATCCTCATGGCGCTCATGCAACCGCATACTCTGTTCGAAGATGCGCATCCGGGTAACGGGTTCCAAGATCCGGATCCGAATCCTTTATTCCAATATTCGGATTCATGTACAGGACACGTCCAATTTTACAGACCTGCATATCTATATCTATCACTCTATATGACCACACCCGTTGGCCTAGTGGTAAGCGTTGCTGACTATAGATTGAGGGGTTCCGGGTTCGATTTCCGACGCTGCCAAGGATTTTTTTCAAGGCGTGTGGGCCTGGAACGGTGCCCGCCCAGCATCGTGATGCAATTAGGGAGCTGCTATGAATAAAAGATAGTGGCGATCACAGTGAGAGCTTAGGTTCTCCTCTCCCAAACCGTCTGGTCAGCGTGGAAGCAGTAGACCAAACTCCTCCCTCCGGGGAGAGGCCTCATCCAGTAGTGAATCGAATATGGCTGTGATTTATATATATAATATGTTTGTGTATGAATGTATGTATGCGTATGTTCCAGCATAACTCTGGAATGCCTGGGGCAAGTTCAACCAAAATTGGTAGACATATCACTTACACTCTGGAAAAAAAAATACTGTGGGGGTAAGACACCCCCAGCACCCCTAGGTAGGAAGAGGAAGACTTGTAAAAATAATCTAAAACGACCGATGTTATTGTCGGATCATAGTGTTCGGGGTCGCTGAGATGAATATTGACACTCCTTTTGCTGTTTAAGTAAGTTCAGCACATACTCCTAGGGGTGGGGTCGAAAGGAAGTGGTATGCAAAAATAAACGAAAACGCCCGATATGAGACTATCAGTGTCGAATTTATAGTCTTCTGGGTCTCTGGGGGTATCAAGATAAAATTTGAATGTTTGATATGGTTTATATAGAGTTTTGCAGGGTTTTTATCTATTTTTTTATCGCAAAAATGTGTAGCTCGGTGGGGGTTGTGACCATTGTTGGTCTGGCAAAATGCCTGAACTGCATTCCCAGATTCAAAACGGTCAAGTAAATCGGGCTCACTGAACTGAAATCTGAAATCAATTTAAATATTTCCTCTTGTGTCTGGTTTGGATACTAATCTAGCGCTCTAATATCGCTAAGTACGATTAAGGGTTAGTTCTACAATCGACCGCTAAACATCTAATCAGCACTAAGTTGAGGCCAAATCTCATTGGTCAAAATCAGACTTGGCCTCAACTTAGCGTTGACTAGAAGTTTAGCGGTCGATTGTAAAACTGCCCCGAAATGATTCCCTTATTTATTTATTTATTTCCTTCCTTTATGCCATCTCTAGCAGTATGTAGTTGTGGACATATATGTGTTTATATCTTTGTATGTATTTAATATTACACAGGATGTTTCAAAAGTCAGGTTACAGAGGATTTTTTTCTTTTCTCGTTTCAGAAACTTATGTGTAGTTGAGTGAGTGAAGGAAGATGCTGACGAAAGTTGGAGGTGACTTTTCTGGCTGGAAGTAGCAGTTACAGACATGCAGTAGAGGAATTTAACATCAGACACCAAGATAGGGCGCACAGCGCAGTGGCAAAATTGGTACAACGATTTAAGGAGGCTGGTAGTGTAAACGATAAACTGCGTAGTGGGAGACCGAATACAGCTACAGATAAAGGCACATCAACCAGTATGTTAGCAGCTGTGTGCAAGATTCCCACGAAGAGCACATGACGTTTTTCGAAGGAACTTGGCGTAAGCCAATGAAGTATGTGCCGAATGCGAAGTGGCATCCATACAAAATCCAAATGTCAGTGAGGATGAACCTGACCGTCGCCTGTGAATGGCTACAGCGGTATCCAGACCTGACGCCGATGGGTTTCTACCTTTGTGGACATTTAAAGGCGCTTGTTTTACTCAGTTAAGATTCATAACATCCATCATGTGAGTGAACGCATTATGCAATGTGTAGACATAGTTAAGCCGGACTTCCTGCAAAAGGTTCTGCAGAACTGGAAATGTAGCGTGCACACACATGCATTGATGTTCAAGGTATACATATTGAAGATATACCACAAATGTGTATAAATCCCTATGTAACCTGACCGTTGAATCACCCTGTATTTATATCTTAATACGCGTACATACATATAAAACTTAACCATCTATACTATTCATTAATTTGTTACAGTTAATTGAGAAATGAGTGGTTTCTGCAGTTTATCGCTTGAGTGAATCCTGCAGTAGTCTTAAATGCTTAATGCCACTCTTTTGTACATTTTGTTACTCTTGTTAAATATTCAACAACCTGAAAAAAAACCAGCAAAAACAAAATTATTACGTCCTTGAGATGCAAATATAATAATAAGCCGTGAGTTATTCTGTGACCTTCAAAATACCTTGACCATCGTGCAAGAAGTGTTACAATTTATATTGTGTACTGCTAACAATAAGAGTAAATAAAAAACAATAAACTACTGTGTACCATGAAGTGAAAAGAAATTTGTAATGCTCCGAAAAGAGAAACAAGGAATCTGTGTCACTGTTCAGAATAGCTCGTAAACTGGCTTAGTGAATCCAAGTAGGGAAAAAAGTTTTCTCTAAGCATCAATATGCCCAATGTAATTGTTTTCATTTTTAACCATTAAAAATGTTATCTGGCAGAATGTGGTTTCTGAGGAGATAAAATAAATGTAAAAGCTTTGGAAAAATATTTTGAATAAATACGCTTCATCTCATGTGAAAAATGAATATGTTTTTATAAATAAATGTCCTCTTAAGAAAATAAATCTGGATCTTTTACTTTTACGCTAAGGATATACTAGCTACCTGGGGAACACGTTAATGAACCAGATAGGAGAATCTTTACTTTCTCTGAGCTAATATGAATAAAAACTAAAGACGATAAGAAAATCCAACAAAATCTCCCGGGGTAACCTTTCTGCACCTACTACACTGAAAAGAATGTCTCTGTTAATTCAAGATTTTTCGTTGTCCCAGGGCGATCACCACTTTTTAATGTTACAACAACACAAAAAACAATATTGAATTGGATGAGTCAACACAATAGATATGTTATCAATGCTGATTCAATAGAATGGAAGATATTGAAACGGACGCAATAGGTTTTTGGCAATCCTGGCTGGAGTCGCACAAAAACTGTAACGCACCCCAACCTAATGATCCCAAAAGTGGATCACACAGACAAATAGGGTCGCCAGGAGCCTAGAGTACCCACGCAACGCATCTAACCTAACCTCTAGCTCCA